>QMFG01005584.1:898-11180 GCA_003314545.1 Ramaria sp. MG151 | reverse complement strand
TGATTCGGAAACATGTTTCAAGAGTTGTTGTGGGTCCGTTAATCTTCTTTTTCATTCACAATTTTCCTACCACCCTTGTTCCTTGTTTCCTATGACCTTTAATTAGTATACATGTACATTGATCACTCTCCGATCCTCACGGACTCATTCCTATTCGTTCTTTCTTCCGAATGGTTCGGTATATAAGCTAGCACATTCGCATGTACATTCCCTAGTTCAATTATTGTATGTCACCTTGATTTTCCACTCCTACTTGTCAAACTCGCTCCAAACTCAACTTCACCAACAACTGTATATTTTTGAGTAAGCCCTTCAATCCAACTTTTATCAGTTAAATCCACTTCAAGGAATGTAAGATCATTGGCTGTGATCGACATGAACTGCAAAGTTCATTCGATTCACGAGATAGAAACCTTTCGGAACCTCTGTCTCTTCGGAACTATGTACTTCATTCGCAGATGTTCCGAAAGTCATTCGCTTTTACTGTAGGATTTCCATTCTCTTTCCAAAACAATTCTATCACCATTAGGAATGTTTCCGAACACATTTACTAACCCAACATTCATCCACAACATTTGTTGTTATTATTTGGATTATGACACCTACCTTCCAACCCTTATGGAAATCACTTCCCATCCATGCCTCATACAGGCAGCTCCCACCCCAGCTACAAATTACATTGGTGTGCCATGCTAGCCTGCTTCTACCCAAGCACCCAAACCCTTCCCTTCCCCTCTCCCATTTGCTCTCCCTTCCAAACCATTCAGTATATAGGTAGCACCTTCGCATATATGTTCCCTAGTTTAATTATTATAGATCTACTTGTTTGCTTTACTCAAACCTGTCAACTCATTGTAAACTACCATGAATAAAAATGTTTGGACAACTACACCTTTGAGTGAATGCTCAAACATCATTCACATTAGTCTAGACATACAATGTGATATCATTGACTGTGGCTGGCATGGACATGCAAAGTCTATTCAGCTCATGAGATAGAGTTCCTTTGAAAGATCTATCTCTTTAGGACTATGCATCCCTTTAGAAATGTTCTGAAGGTCATTTGCTTTTACTGTAGGATTCTGATTCAATTTCAAATATCATTCCATTATTATTAGTAACACTTCTGACTGTTTAACTAACACTACAACCATCTACAACTCTTATTACTTATAATTCAATTCTGACAGAAGTCTATGAGAATCTCTGGAACTTGTATTTTTTTAAGTAGCCTACTCCAAATTATCAACAGGCACTGGTCATGCCCCCCTGTCACTAGTAGAACCAAGTATTTAACAGGACCTGAGATCCAAAGCATTCCAAGTATCTAGCCTAACATCTAGCATTTGTCAGGGTTGAATAACCTTATGGAAATAGCATTGGCAGGGTTGACAGCACATAGAGTTGCCCCTGGTTGGGTGCTGGGTAGTAGTATATAGTAGTCTCACTAGTAGCAGGAGCCCTTAGACTTTCTTCTTTGAATTTCCCTCTACTAGGTAAGGTGTGTCCTTCTTGTATTTCCTTGCATGCATATATATCTTTGGATTTCCCCTCTACTAGACACTATGGGTGCTATGAGGGTTGCCCTTACAGTTGCCCAACAAAGCTTTTAGATGCTAATTGTCAGAATTAAATTACAAGCATAAAGAGTTACAGATGAATGTGCAGTTAGTTAAAACAATTGGAGATGTTACTATTAGTAATAGAGTGATATTTGAAACACTGAATAGAAGTCCTATCATAAAAGCAAGTGACCTTTGGAACATTTGTGAAAGGATGCATAGTTCCAAAAAGATAAATGTTCCAAAGGGATTCTATCTCCTGAGTCAAATGGACTTTGCAGTTCATGTTGACCACAGCCAATAATATGTTTAAGTTAATATGAATGAGGTTGGAGTACTCATTCAAAGGCGTAGTTGTCCAAAGACTTTTGTTCAAGGTAGCTCACAACAAGTTGACAGGTTTGAGTAAGACAAACAAGTAGATGTACAATAATTGAACTAGGGAACATGTGTGGATGTGCTACCTACAGTATATACTGAACAGTTCAGAAGGGAGAGTGAATAGGAAAGAGTCCATGAGGATCAGAAAGTAGATATGGTACATGTATGCTAATTAAAAGTGATGGGAGTCGAAGAACAAGGGAGGTAGGAAAATTGTGAATGGAGAAAAAGATTAACAAACCAGAAATACATCCTGAAACAGGTTTCTGAATCGCATGGCTCTTCCAGTAAGGCTATCCTTGCATAAATCCTTTGGATGGTAATCCAGAATGTCAGGGACACCCATATCACAGAGTCTGATGGTATTACCTATCACTGTAAGCTTCAGGAGAGTTGAATCAGCTCAGTAATTGAGTTCTATGGAAAAGATAGGGATAGTGATGGAGATAGTCAAGGTGCTTCTTTCTAAGAAAAGATTGTGATTGGACCTCACTATTAATTGTTTCACTACACAACAATAGAGTGACTCAGGGAATCTGATAAATGACAGGGTTGTTGAGTGCAAATGTCCTGATTGAGGTGACGGTGGTTCAGATTCCAAACAACATCTTCAGAGAATAATCTTTGGAAGCATCAAGATTGATAGAAGTGTCAAAGTATGATTGTGACACTAATATTCAACATACTTTTCATCTTATTGACTCTGGTAGAGCAGAAAACATAGTCCAGGTCACCAAAGCACTCAAGGATATCATCAACCAGTCTCTCTCTGCACAAACAGAAGTTTCATCGAAGAATATTGAGATAAAGGCTGTAGTGAAGAAGAAAAGGCCAATACTCATATGGTATCATGGGAAGGAGAGGTTGACTTTGCTATTCACTACTAACACTGAACTTTGGATGACTGGAAGAAGGCTGTTTGGTTGGATGAGTCTAAAATCAATTGCTTGGGTTCAGATGGTAGGAAATGGGTGTGGAAAGTTGAAGTTTGAAGGTGGTTCTTCGGTAATTGGGGGTATATGCTGTGGGATGGGGTTGGGAATGCTTCCAGGATAGATGAGAGGATGGATGGAGACCTGGACTACATTTTCACCTTACCAGTGCCGATAAGGTGAAAAGCATGGCGAACATTAGCATCTGATAGCTTTGTTGGATAACCTCCAGAGGACTCTTGAAGGCTAGGAATATTTTTAGAGCAAAGTCTGGAGATAGTGGCATTGGAGACACCAGTTGAGATGAGATTTGGCAACCTGAGAGGCCAAAGTCTAGGCGAGAGAAAATATGATACTGCTATAGTACAGGTGTTAAGAATTTTCTGATAATATAACATTCTTCAATATGTTGTTATGGTCTGTTTGTCACTGTTCAATGATCACATGACCTATAGACATCATATTTACCAATTATAGTACAGTCTTCATACGGAAGTCATATAGTGTAGATTAGTTATAGTGGTATCAGCCAAAAAAAACAGGTGACCCAAATGAAAACTTTATATCTCCTGTAACTATCTACCATTAATTATGAGTGATGACTTTTTTTGAAACCAGGATAGACTACTATTCACTACAATATATATAATATTTTGTGTATTTCATTCCTCAAATTATCAAGCTATCAAATCTAATAACTCAAACATTGAAAAATTCTTTGAGTCACTGTACCTAGACATGAGTTCTGAGTATGATCACAGGATGTGGTTTTTTGAACATTTGGACCCTTCCAGAGTAGGTCCAGAGTGCAATTGACACTAAGTCTGTTAAGCAGGATGAGACTTTTTTTTTATTTTTTATACCACCTTTTGCAAGAAAGGTGAAGGTAGTGGATTAGATGTGTTGCTTTATGGAGGTCACGAATGGGGGAATATACAGCTTTCTTAGAGATTGTTTGCTGCTCGTGATTATTATCCAACTGAACTGAAATTACAATTCATGAGTGCTAATATTTCTTAGCAACAACTTAAGTCAAGTGGTGGTTGTATAGTTATGTTATCGGAGAATGATTATTAGCAACAATTACTCTCTTTATGGTATCAAAACGTTGAACTTGTGAATTTCGAAGGACAACCTTCAACTACAAGTGTACACGTTAATAAATAGGGGTCCGTTTTTCACCAAATTGCCATGCGCTGCGTAGATACCGGTAGTATGCAAGTGGCGATTCGATTTTCCGACATAGAGGCGCAATTACTCCAAGCAATTGCACCTGGTAGTTTACATATTTGCAAGACGCACCTCACGACGGTCACGCTGTGCAGCACAAAGGGGGGAGCGCCACCATTACATAATCGAAAACAATTGATCAAGCAATGAATAAAGGGTCGGAGTCGGAAACTTGCACACCGCGGGACAATAGCAAATCGTTCAAAATGAGTCTGGGGTCATATCCTTTGACCTCCCTTCCCACCTTCCTTCGTTATACATGATTTACTTTTCCCTACTTCTGCCAGTGGCCTTAGTAGCCGCCGCTGGTAAGCATGATTCCGTGCTGGTCGTTTTCAATGCTCTTCTTGCTGATGTATCCGCAGCGGCCCAATCTAATTCTGTCGTGTGCGTTGCGGGTCAATGCTTACAGGGCGTCACCAACACCACCCGTACGTCGGCGTCCGTGTGGCTGCACGCTGAAACTAACGTGTTTTCGCAGTCGGCGCGACCCTGAGCATACCTTCAAACCCTTCCATTTTGCTTCTCCCAGGACAGTACACCTCATCATCCCAACCTCAGCTCTTACACGACGCGTTATTTACACAACAAGCTTCACTCTCTCTTCCATCGGGTTTCTCAAATTCATCCACGTCCTCTTCAACTCTATCTCTACCATTGACCGTTGCCTTACAGCCTGGCGTTCTCTCGTTCTCTCAGTCGTTATATCGTGGTCAATCCGCATTCACTCAACTCCCCGCAGGACCAAATCATACAGCCACCTCACTTCCTCCTGGCTCCTTCCTTGTCGCACCCAACACATGGGCCGCACTCGCATCCTCGAGCAATCGCATAATTGTCTGGGACGCAATCCCTGACTTTGCGCAATTGCCGTTCTCAAATACCGGCGGCACCCTCAGTCTCACCGACATCCAATCTACGGCGTGCTCCCCGCCGTGTGCGGGCTCGGGTACTTGCTCGCCGTCTGGACAATGTAGCTGTGCCCCTGGTTTCACAGGCCAGTCGTGCGAGAGTTGCGCATCTGGTTTCTTTGGGCCCTCATGCCAGCCTTGTCCCTCCAGCTGTGCAACATGTGACCAGGGCTTGACTGGCTCGGGAATATGTTTGGCACCCACGGTGTCAAATCTTCCTTCGTCTTGCAACTGCCTGAATGGTGTGTGTGGAAGCAATGGACAGTGCACATGCAATGGTGGATGGACGACGAGTAGTAACGGAACGGCCTGCGCAGGCTGTGCTCAGGGATTCTTTTTGGATTCAAATGGTGATTGTTCAGGCGAGTATCTAATAGAAAATTTGGGATGGTCCCTTGGCTAATGGCCAGCATAGTATGTAATGTTGGCTGTACGAAATGTTCCGATAGCACAGGTGATTGTGTATTGTGCAAAACTGGCTTCACCCAGGATCCTAGGGACCTTACGCAATGCATCCCTGTCTCAATTGCATCTTCAGGAACAGGGACCACCAGCCCACCTCCGTGTCCTACGGGGAGCTTCGGTAGTCCCGGTAACTGCACAGTCTGTTCCCCAAGCTGCCAGACATGCAGCGGTCCGACTTCTAATGACTGCATCGTGTGCCGTTCAGGAAATTTCTTGAACAATGGGCAATGTGTGGGCACAGATGGGAATGGGGTGTGTTCAGGAACAAATCTGATTGCGAACAACAATAAAAATGAGTGTGACAGTAAGCATTTTAACCAGTCTCAACCACAAATAGACTTCTAATGGTGTATCAGGTTGTCCTGCGAAATGCACTACGTGCAAGATCGCCAATTTCAATGCTGCGTCACAGGTTTCTGAGGCTCAATGCACCGGTTGCATTCCAGGTTTCGTACTCTCCCAAGGAAAATGTGTCACCCAGTGTCCCAGCGGGACATTCTTAGCTTCCGATAATCTTACGTGCACTCGTGAGTGAAATTAACCACTTCCTGTTACTAACGTTAATCTCGTCTGCTAGCATGCGACTCCACGTGTTCGACCTGTGTCGGCGATGCCAAGTTCTGTCGGACTTGCAATTCCAACCTTCTCGCTATCAACGGAACATGCACGACTTCTTGCCCTCCTAGCACCTTCTCATCTGGAGGCACATGCCTTTCCTGTCATCCCGACTGTGGAACCTGCTCCGGAGGCGCTTTCGACCAATGCAGCACATGTCCTTCATCCCGCCCTGTCCTCTCATCCGGCCGATGCCTTCCGACATGTTCTCGATCCGAATTTCTGGACGCTGCTTCGTCCACTTGTAAGAGCTGCGACGGGTCGTGTTCTTCGTGCACCGGTGCAGGTTCCAACGCATGTCTAGCATGTGCTAATGCGAACCAGGTGCTAAAAGGTGGAGCTTGTATCGCTTCTAGCTGCACTTCTTCCAGCAGCATTGTGCCCGGTCTTGGTGTCTGTCTTTCGGATCTTGTCGCTGTTCCGAACCCGACATCGACACCCCCACCGCTTCCCACCCTCACAGCCCCGGTAACGTCTACAAGTCGACCGCTGGCATGGTGGGAGATCCTGCTTATGGCACTCGGTTGCGCCTTTATCTTCATCTTCATCCTCTGGCTTTGGCGCCGCCGTGCACGGAAGCAACGCGCCAAGCAAACTGCCTTGTTTGCCACAAAGCTCAACCACCGCGCAGTATGGCGTCGCCGCTTCGACAAGCTTACAACCTTTTTCAAGGGTAACCACAAGCATCAGGCGCCAAGTAGCAAGTTCGTCAAGGAGACCGAGTACCAGCGGCTTCAACGACTTCGCGATGCTGAGGCAGCACGTCATGAGCATGAGATGAGCAAACTTGAAAGCAGTTATGTCAAATCCTTGAAGGGTGTACCGTCACCACAGCCGAGTATCAATGGTTCAGATCACACTAGTATGCACTCGTCCAACAGAGTGTCGGCGCCCTCGCTGTATTCCCAGGTGACGGGTATTCCACTCAAAGGTCCTGAGCCCAAACAACCCCTCCGGGAGTTTGATCTTGAGCGTGGGGACCTTCTAACGTCACGCTTCTCAACAACCACAAGTGGGACGTCGATCTATCGTAGCCCGTCAGACAGGAGGCAACCTGAACCCCTTCCTCCGATGCCGAGCGATGCAGAGTCGCACGGCATGCCAACTTCATTTTGGCTTGTACCTGTGGAGCCCCTCGTGCCCACGGACACTGGAGAAAGCAAGAATCCCTTTAGGAGGTGACCTATTGTTGGATATACCATTATAATCCTTAACATCTATATCATTCTGCTCTCGTGTCTGGACATATATTAGCATAGTAGAACTTCCCCATCCCCATCTAGTGTTTGCCTTCACGCTCTATCACGATCATTCCACAATGTAGCCTCTTAGTTAGCACTGGAAACAAGCATGTCTTCCCTTGTGATACAAGGAAGTCACGTGACTGTGTCGCCCTCTATTTAAGTTCTGATGGCGAAGTAAGGGAGCCTCGCACCCTTTAATTTCTATTTACAATTTTGACGCGTTACTGTGGCTTTGGACGCTTTATCCGTAGAACTGTATGCGCTTTACTAGTGCATTCTCTGCTTTGGCCCCACCGTTGAGCCACCCAAACTCCCATTGTCCCAGAAAACTTTTGATCATTTTAATATCATCTTGTAATATGTTAAAAGAAAGTCTGAATTCTTAAAGCTGACACTTGGGCACCTTCTACTTGTCTAAATCTGCACTAAGTATTATCTTACTTTAGCCTCTCGGAACACGACTCGGGAAGCTTAAAACATGTGAAAAACGCATCCTAACGGAACTCCGATAAATAGTATATAGTGAAGCGTCGGCCAGCGTTCAGTCTCTGCTTCACCGAATCTGAGCCCCTTCTCTCCACATTGATAAAGAGTCGACTCTTGGGGAAAAAAATCAAATGAGCCAAGTAAAGGGTGTCCGTGAACCGATATGCGACACGGTCCAAATTCGTGAGTGGTATCATACGTCCAATCATAATGTCCTTGGGAATATCGGCTGAGTGGCCCTGTCGTCGAGAGAAGGATCTTGTGTTGCTGTTGTTCCCCCGCACGAGCAGACCAACGCTCAAGTCTTGAAAGGAAAGGCGGCGAATTCGGGACGTTTTGCATGGCTCTTTGCGAGACCGTACGTCGTCGCTCACTGGCGGTTAGTGACGCTGATGTGAATTACGTACTGAGTGGCGGATGTTTTCTGTAGAGGGGACAAGGAGACGGAGAAGAAGCGAGACACGTTTGAAGGATATATGCGAGGTGATAAGCTGATAGAGTAATGATCTGGCGAAAAAAAATGGCGTACTTGAGGAAGAAGTCAGGTTAGAACTGGGGATAGAGGAAACTCCAGAGTGGTTTGGTATATCGTTCTTTGCTGTATACAGACCGAGTATACCTTCTTTGTGGAAATCCGTAGTTGTGGAGACCCAGCAGCAAAGTGATCTCCAATAGTGAGTAATATCATTCTCCATAGTCGGAAGTATGACCTCGGGGCGAACGTCGTCCAGTCACAACAAGATCCAGATGGCCAAAGAAACTGTGAACGGTTGAAGCGTGCCTAGTATGGTACGCCAGCTCTACTAATGAGTTGACAGCCTCTGAGAATGAACTTATGTGATATCCATCGCGGTTACCTCTCCGAACCAGCGGCAAAATGGGAGGAAGTGTAATATTGGTTTTTCTAGGACGCGGAGACGGATAACAAGCTTCAGCAAAACGGGTTGGTCATCGGCGATGACCTCTCTGCAGTGAGCATAGATGGAATATAAAGGGTATATACCAAGATTCGATCTGGTGTGTGTAGTCGTCCCGTTCTAGCACAAACGTCTCTGAAGACCAGAGTCGGCTTACGCACTCCACATGAGTCAGCAGACTGCCACTGCGACTATCCCCCACAAAGAGATGACAGGACAAAAACTACCTCTTGAGCTTTGGATCCAAATCATTCGAGAAGCAAGCTACGTGCCATGTAATATGAATGACTATGACCCATTCTCTCCCGCTGGATCTCTCAATATCCATTCAGGAAAGATGCTCGTATTGATTCGCGAATCTATTTCTACCAAATACGCCATTTCGCTTGTCTGCAGATTATGGCACGCTATTGTGGTCGAGTTCCTCTACGACGTCATCGTCGTTCGAGAGGCTGCCCATATTCCTCTCCTCGTTGATCATCTCTCACGCACTGGCACGCGTATTTCTTCCAACGTTCAGCGACTTGACTTTATGTGTCCCCCCACGACATGCGACATATCTTATAATAGAGTGTCCTACAATGCAAAACAGCTTGCGGCCGCCGCAGCCAAATTAATAACCCTCTGTCCCCGTTTACGGGCACTGTCCTCTCCCACCACATTATGGGAGAGAGACGACGAGGTGGTGCGAAGAACTTATGCCCCTTTATTGGCGGAAGCCTTGATGCAGGTGAAGGACACCTTGGAGTGTCTAAATTGGCAGTGCCGGTGGAACCGTATTTCGGCCATTTTCCTGAGACGTCTGTTCTTACCTCGTTTGCAAATACTGCTCCAGTCTTCGGAGAGGGCTTATTCATTCGCCCCATGTTCCGAAGATTTGCATTGGAACGAAATTTTGACGTACTGTATCGACGAGGCGTTCTTTGATGGAGGCTGTGCCACGATGTGGGCTTGTTCCCCCCTCCATACGATGGATCTAGAGTATCACGAGACCTGGAAGACGTCTACCGAGCCGAAACCTCCTTCTACCTTGCGACACATGATCATCAGCCAAGACCAACTTTGTTTCTTCCAGTACCTAGACAACTGGAGCCCTCTGTCGCAGGTCAATACCATCACATTTCGCAACGAAGGTTTCTGTCATTTCATATATCAACGATGCTTCCTCCCTCCAAGTATTCATACCATCATTTTCCACGTTCGGGATTTCCCTCCTACGCCGCCTATATTTCCTCATATCAAGCGCATTGGTGTGAAAGGAACGGAATGCCTCGCACTGGAGGAATACGATCATGCCTTCGATACGTTTATTGGATCAGAAGAGAGTCTGTTTCCGGGCTTGGATACGATCCGGCTCGTGGATACGTTCTTGCCTGATATCCTTAGGGGAAGGGAGTCGCAATTCAAGCTATGGGAGTCTAGATGTCGGTGGAAGGGTATACGCCTTGAGCTCGAAAATGGGACAATAAGCAGCACCTGATCGTCTGTAAGCGTGTTCAGTGAAATCGTGCATTTTACACCTCAGGTTTGTTTATTGAG
>QMFG01005581.1:0-10514 GCA_003314545.1 Ramaria sp. MG151 | reverse complement strand
CCCTACGAAGATACTATGTCGGCAGTAAATGATCTCTACAATGAGGGTTATTTGTGAGTCTGATATCTCATTGACTGTATGTGTATTCCCTGAAGTCAGGTAGCGAGTACTTCGGGTTGAGTAACTACAAAGCATACGAAGTGGCAGAAATTATGGGTATCTGCAAAGCGAAAGGATATGTCCTTCCTACGGTGTACGAAGGGGTTTATAGTGCCGTGGACCGCACTATAGAAACGGAGTGGGTCAGCAATGGTCTCTATGGGAATATCTAACAGCCTTTATACCATCTAGACTCATTCCATGTCTCCGCAAATTCAAAATAAAATTTGCCGCATACAGTCCTATGGCGTGAGTATCTTTTCCTCTAACAAGCTGTGCCACTGAACACTTCTGTTAATATTTTGTTAGTGGCGGCTTTCTTACAGGTTTGTACCTCGACAGTGGAAACACTAGAAGAAGGTAGCCACTTTGACCCTAAGCTACCTTTTGGCTACTATTTCATTAACCGGTACATGGGGATGGTCGACCATGTCAGGGAGCTTCGTGCGCTTGTAGTATGCGATTGGTCATAGCTCTGTCGACTTTTCAAGTTCTCATGTTAGCACAGGAGAAACACAACATGAACCTGCAACAAGCAAGCATTCGCTGGCTCCAGCACCACAGTGCCCTCATACCTTCTGACCTTGGTATTATCTTCGGCGGAAGCAAAACTTCACACATCGACGGTGTCTTGAAGTATAAGTGAGTGAACCCCTGATGTGTATGAGGGTGTCACTAAACGACTCCATTTAGCGCGGAAGGACCACTTCCGGATGACGTTGTCCAGGCAAACGAGGATTGTTATCAAAAGGTGAAGGGCAATCTTCCAAACTACCATCATGATCCAGCCTGGTACAATCCCGAGCTACATGGATACTGAATCTGTGGAGAAGATTTGTTGGTAGCTTTCACAGAACCAGTTTTCTCTTAAAATTCAAATGGAGAATTCTAGTGGGTTAAACAATTATATTCCGTTAGATAGACCGCCACAGTGTGAATATATACAGTGAACTCGCCCAGCATGATTGTGTGAATTGGCTGACTCCTTTGGGCGTCTATATGAGCGTTCCGCAACGCTTCCTAATCATGACTCGGAATGTTTAATTCGTGGCATTCTTTTGATTCGCTGGTTTCCCCGTGCTGACAAGTGCTTCCGTCGGTTTTAATGGTGGAACAGGACTTTAAGGTAGAGGTCACCAGGAACGGGGACCGCTTACGTAATATGGCGCCTAGGTCACGTGAGCGCAAAATTTTTTCACAAAAAAAAATGAAAAGTGCTAGAATTTGCCCGGAAATTAGTTTTGAAAAAAAAAATATATATTTTAATATGCTACAACAAAAATATAATTCTGTATTATAGTTACATAAAACCTTTCTTAGGACTGAGCTTCCATGTCTCCACTGCTACCACCCCATCCTTCCACAGTCTACCCAACCAAAGACAGTTTATGTGATTGTTAGCTGAGGAGGCGAGGTCACGTGACTCTGGCTAATGACCACATGACCTGCAAAATTTTCTTCATCAAAAAATGAAAAGCACTATGATTCACACAGGAATTACAAAAAAAATTAAATTTTTTTTTGGATATTTTGACCTTAAAATTGCTTCTAGTCCCTCAGTTTTGGGTTTTTTTTTTCTTAAGTCTCTGCAACAAGTCTTAGCAAGTAATATACTAAATATATTCTAGGAGCTAAATTTGTATTTTATCCCTCTCCTAATATCTAGTAGTAATTTTGAAGAAAATGTGCTTCATGCTTATGTAAGGGATGTCTGTTCCTGGTGACCTCTACCTTACTAACAATTTTTTGCCTTATGTTAAGGTATTGATTAGTTCATCGTTTGGACTGATGCCTGTATATAGTAGTGCTCGCAATCAATACAGCAATGATAAATAACACTTTCAATTACCATAAAAATGATGTTTGGGTGATGTCTGAGAGCAAAAACAGATGCTCATGAACTTGTACTGAAGTTAGTATTTTTCACATTTTGAGCCAGCTGCTGAGATTTTTGCAAATCAACGTCAAGTCATGTTACTGGACAGAGAAAACCTGCAAGCCCATCTTTGTGTCGGAAGGCAAGAAGAAAGCACAGTACAGAGAGAGCGATGCCACTGTCATAAGGGAGCCTACAGATCGGTGCTAGGCTCAATCATCCCACTGTGTCAAGTCGCCGGGCTGTGACAAGTAGATACATATGCTCCTCAGGTTGCGTGAGCATTGGAGGCTTCACATAATAATCAGGACACATAGCCGCCATCTATCTCCCAATATGGATCCCACAACAACTCGGATCAAGATAGAGTAGCCCCACGAAGTGTCCTAGTACCCAATGACAGGGAGGGCTCTGCAAACCTTATTGGCACATTAGCAGATGTGGGTTCCGCTGTCCCGTTTGCAAGGACACACAAGCTATCAGGTCATGGGCAATGTGAGACAAATGCTCCGTATATTAGGGCTTAACATCTGTTTAAATTGTACACTATATATCACAATATGTACCAGAAACAGCTGGTAACTTGAATCTACAAAAGAATTGACTCACCACCTCAGTGATACAAACACTGAGGGGTTTGTCCATAGCTACCCTAGCTACTGTATAGTCAACATCATCCCTGACCAGTAACTACGATATATGCAACTAATAGTAGATCCTATTGCTACCTGTACTTGTTCACAAGTCCTGATCATTTGTAACACAAACTATTTTAATGAAGAACCCAATTAAGAAATTATACTCCAGATTATCCAATAATCAGTATTGTATTATTGCAGGTAGATTGTGCTTGACCACTCACATAGCTGTGTTATAGTTTTTCTGTAACTCTACTGGTCTTGAACAAATGTCTGTAGGTCCAGTTACTTTTCTAATTAGCAGGAAAAGTTACTTGGGACTTAGTGATTGCAGAATTAAATCAATAGTATAGGTGATTATGCCATTGATTCAATTGCTTGCTAGGTTTATATTCCACTTACTTTAGTGTCAATCTTATCTTAAGATTGCTATATCTACTGTATCTAGTGTGACAATTCATCCAATGTACATGTTTGTGTAGACACACTCTTTATTCCCCAGAGAAAAGAAAGATATTAGAAAACAAAATGTGGGATTATATCCCATGGCCTGATACAGGATAAGACAATAAACATAAGAGGACCGTCAAAAATATTGATATGAAGAGGTACTGTGTCAAGATCTCTGTACCGATGCTATAGATGAAAAACGCACAAGATGAAACATTGTCATATAATCTGGATAAGAAATCATAAACACAGTCGGGACCATTAGTTTTGTCTCGCTCCTTGTACGCACATCTGACAGCTAGGGACGAATTACTGGCTTGAAACAACACATTGTGATGCGCTATGATCTGCCCAAGACCAATGGCCAGCACTTCAGACTATTGTTGAGGGTGTGGACTGTGTGATGGTTCGACGCTAAGTAGGACTCTGTTTGTAACTCACCGCAACAGTAGAACACTCTACCGTCAACAAGCGATGAGCACCTCACCTATTCCTCATTCGCATCCTCTGTTCTGGAGACCAGTTGGAACAAGTTATAATTGTACGTCTTATGATGCGTTCGGCATTATTCACTTCCGGTTATTCCTGGCACTGCCGCCAGAGTTCCAGCTATATCGTACCGTGCATGACTTCGCGCTGATCTATCAACCTCCGACAGTGCTGGTGAGTCTGTAGGAGTAATTGTCATTCAAATGTAGAAGTTAAAGCAATACAAATCATACAGTTGATTAAGACATCTCGTTTCTGCAAATCGAAGCCGATAGTTTTGATTGAGTCCAAGGGATGTCATTAATTAATGAGGCACACACCTTAGTGTGTTCTTACCCCAAGCTCTCCAGATGGTCAGAGACATGAAATGTTATGTAAGGCTACTGGGAAGTATGTCATCAAGAAAAAAGCAACTGCAAACTACAAGGGGACACACATTTTCCTTCTGTTTTGTACTGTCATTTTTCTCCTTTTCCCCTCATCAAACACATGGGATAGCTAATGCTGGTTGAGATTTGGTATGAGAAGTCGATTATAAATCACCATGACTGGATCTGGACTAGTTTTGTATGGGGCCAACATTGTTAACGTTTGAGACACATCTTCCATCTCTGCTCTGACAATGACCATGATGCCTCGATCTATGATGGGATTTTCAGTCCACGCAAGGGCTCAGCAAGATAGATTTTTATCTTCAGTTTGAGTCCCGTCTTGGGCGATTTGGTTTAGGGTTCATGAATTCAGACCATGGGAGATTTGTATTTTTAGCTCGAATATTGCTCCAGAAGCTATAGTCGCTCTTCATCCTGTGGACCATCAATCTCTCGTGCTATAGTCACCTGGGAGGTCACGCTCTTAAGCTTTTCGCTCCAGATCTTATGCTGAACCTCCTCATTGTCCGAGAGCGGCCGTCTCGTTCCCGTTCTAGGTCACGCTCTGTTACTCCTCTAGCCTAGACTATCCTCATTCCTGGTCCTTCACGTTCGCGTTCACGTCGCCGAACTCCACCTTCCCCTCAGCCAGTGTTCGTTGAATCTGGACGCCGTAGGTCTCGTGATCGCCCCTCAGCCATAGTTGTGGGGAAATCCTGAGGGCGTCGCTCACGATCATACTCTCCAGAGCCCCAAACCATAATTATGGGAGAACCCCTTGTCCCTCGCTCATGTTCTCGACGACGATCTCATACACCGAGCGTCATTCTTCCAGACCGTACGCGTACGTGCTCCTGGTCTCGTGGCTCACCTGTAATCACTGAAGGCCGTCGTCGTCGAGTGTCACGCTCCCGAATTTCTGAACAGCCTGTCATCTTACCTCGTTCACTCTCCTGACACCGAACGCGAACCCCAACCATTGTCGCCCGGGATCGTTTACGGACGCGCGCGATTCACGGGGATCTTTAGTCGTAGAAGATCGTTGTAGACGTTCAAGTTCCCCACGCTCTGAGCCAATCCTCATCCCCCGTTCTCTCGAGGTCGGTCACATCCGTCAGAGAAGGGTCTCGAACACCTTCTCCATCCCGATCTGTAAATTTGCGTTCTCCAGGTGGTTCTAGGGCCTCTCGCCGTAGTCATACTATAGTGCTTAGCAGCGCGTTCCGTCACCAACTTTGGAACGTGATGAAGGTAGCCCCTCGTATACTCGTCGTTCCAGCAGCCCGATTATCGTTGATGATCAGCCTCATTTTCTTCGTCACACCTCGGCTTTTTCTGTACGTTGAGTTTGCACTGCTGTCCTGTTGTTTTTCGTATACTGAACTTTAACCCTTAGGCTGACATTAAAGTTCCTCACCGTTCACCAACCAACCCTAAGTAGACCCCCTACAGTCATCAGCGTTCGTAGTGGACGTACGACCCCTCCCGTAGATCCCGAATCACCTCGCCATGTCCTACGTGATGGTCACGATGGGATACGTCCTGCACAGTGCGATCGAAGAAGTGACGTCTAAGAGACAAAGTCCCCTCATCGAAGGTTGGGAAGACGAACGCGCACGGCCCAACGAAGAGCACGACCAAAAGCTAAATGGATTACAGCAGGAATGGGAGAATGAGCGCGCACGGCTGCAAGAGGAGCATAAGAACGAGGTCAAAGCTCTGCAGGAAGAGCAGAATAAGGGGCAGGACGAGCTTCTCACTCTCAGAGACACAACGGAGGTGCAACGAATCGAGCAAGGGCGGATAGATGCTGAGCGGACCGAGCAACAACAAATGAAGCTACAGGAACGGAGTGCAGGCCTTCGTAATCAACTCGAGGAGAGAACAAACATGTTGCACGAGAAGAAATTCGAATGTGAACGTCTTGAAGCTCTGAATAATGAAAGGTGGGGAATGAAAGAAGATAGGCGAGCGAAAAAAGACGAAGAACGTCAAGCTTTAAAGGACCTTATCCGACGCATCTCAGCTAGTAATGAAGAGTCGAAGGCAACCCAGGAAGCAGAGCGCGATGCTTGCAAGAAAGCTGTGCTGCCTAACGTAATACGTTTTCAGTCTGACTCTTCTCCAGGAATAGACGACATTCTTGAAAAACTCGAACACCAAAATGTGGAACAAAAACAAGTGTAGATGTGTTAGGGTGGAGAGGGCCGAAAACTGAAGTACGCATTGAGGTTTCGCGATAGATGGGTTCTTCAGTGCGCTCATTGATCATGCTGAGGCCGAGGTTGCAAATTGAAAGGATCCAAAGTATGCGAACTCCATTCCATAAGTGCATTTCGGGTGATGTCAATGTCATTATCTAGAGTTGGGCGCTGCTTCAACTTCGGCCGAGTTAGCTAGTGAAGTATCGGCTTCTTCATCATAATCTGTTGGTGGAGGAGAAACGATGATACGTCGCATATTGCGCTCAGAAGACGCGTCTTCTGAAGGATAAGAGTCTGGGGGATGATTTAAGTTGGAGTATCGATAAATGGGGAGGATGAATGTGATATACATTGGTGCTTCCATACCTGGACGAGAAGTTAAAGAAAGTGAAGTCCATGTTCCCTGTGGAGTTGCTGGTGAATCAGCGGAGTGCTGAGCAGACATACAAGGACGCATGGTGTCAAAGATCAATTTCGTTACTAAATAAAGCAAGTTTAGTATTACTGACCAGTTGTAATGCTGAACAGAGTAACGAATGTAATGCACACCCACATGGTGGGGAAATAGCCATACAAGTGGTCGGGACCGAGGACAACCTGCACTACCTGCTATACTATCATCGTTAGTAGCAACATTGAACAATCTCCTAAGCACGCACTCGTCAAGTTAGACATCCTTGTCGGTGGAGAGAGAGGCTAAGAGGAGTGTCTGTGCTTCTGTAATGATGGTTTGTGGTCCCTTGTGGTCACTGCTGTATTAGCATGCAAACACTGTGCGTCGCGCAGCCACTGGAATTCCGCAGCTTTTCCTCACATTGGGGAAACGCGAACTCTGTGTCAAAGCCTAGAACACACGTTCTTGACCCAAGATGCTCTTCCCGACCGCTGTGTACATGATCCACATCTAGTTGATGCCTTGGAACATGCCGTCAAGGACACTGTGGAGCGGATCCATGTGGATGGAGGGTTTTCCAACTATTTCAACATTATACAGCCATTGTATGATCAAGAGCACCGAGCAGGTACTAAACTATCATCAGAGTCGGAGGTATCTCGTTTCTTGATTGAAAACTGGTTCAGGAGAGCAGCCAGGATCCTGGATGAGTTCGTGCGGGTCAAACGCCTTCAGTTCCCTTTCATTCGATTGTCCAGATACATCACTGCCTCAGAAACCTGACTTTCGCGCGTAATTAACTCCTATCGATGATGGCCCTCCTCTAACTGTCAGTCTTATCGAGGTGAAACACGAAGGAATTGTAAGAAAATTGGCCAGGCATCGTAGCGCGTGGGCAGGGGGGGTTCAGACTTCCCTGGGAGCGGGAAGGACGTTGGAATATGGTGGACATGATCATTCTCAAGGTGTGCCACAATTCTACTATGGAAACCTTGGTCGTCTCATGCTACCATTTTCCAGGTCGCGACCTACTTGGCCTATTATAAATTGACTTGGCTATGCTGGACCGCTGCATCACATCTTATAGTCTTCCGCCTCGTCCGCAAGCCTCCACAGAAACCTTACCTAGTCATGTCAGACATTATCCAGGTGAACGACAGACGGGAGCCGCTTCAGAACCTTGCTGACGAACGTATTGGGGAACGTTGGATGACCTGTATTGTGGGTTGTTCGCTTGGCGGCATCGCAGAGAACAGCCATGGCACGCTCGCTTTTGATGTAGAAGACGTCACCTCTGTCAGCGGAGAACCGAACTTCCCCCTGGAAGAACAGGAGGAACTTGACCACTCAGACTCGACTCCGTCGTCTACAGGCACAGACAGAGCCCCTACTTGGACACCACACTCCGAGAGTCGAAGGAGTCTATGCATTGACGTAAGACTTGGTTTCTCGTTGATAATGTGAAAACAACATTTGCTGACAATTCTCAGGCTTTACTTGTGTTTTCGGGTGGGGATGCCCCTCGAGCCTTAGTGGCCCCTCTCATCGATACTTCTCTTTCATTGACAGAGAAAAAAGAATATGACGAAGTGGGACTCCCCTGTAGATATTGGAAGAGAGAAGATAGTTTGTCTTCAGAGAGTCCTCAGCTTACCGTGAACGGCCTTTTTGGGCATGGGAGCACTGGGACAGTGTTCTCGGGATCATGGCAGGGTAATGCTGTTGCTGTGAAGATTGCGGAGGGTGTGGAGTCACAGACTAGACTGCAGTCGGAAAGTTTTTTGTACGCTAAGATGGTGGAGCGAGCACCCGTACAGGACATACTCCCCACTTTCATTCGGCGGTTTCAACACGCTTTTTTGATGTTCTGGTGTTGAGTGGGGAAGGAAGTGCTTTGGCTTCTTGGGATGACTTGTCGCAGAACGAGCGGTATGTCTTCTCTCATACGAGTTTCTGAATCAATAACATGCTTCAGATTGAATCTATTTTCTATGGTCCTGAAGTTACATCAGGCGGGAGTACAACATGGTGACCTTGAACCACGGAATGTGCTACGTTCCAGCACTGGCCAGTTAAAACTGGTGGATCTGATCGAAGCATCAGAACACCAATGTTGTGCGATGATGACAAGTTCCTTGCTAGTTATGTTCGTTATGCCAGTTGACCGTCTTGACCTCATAATCCAGGACGAGCGACATTCAAAGAGACAATCGCACAGCCAACGGTCGCCACGCCTTTGTCTTGAGCTGCTTCAATTGCGACGTGCATTAGATATGAAAAGTGTAAAGCGTGCCCGCATCGACAACGCGAAAACGCCCGAGCAGCGTTCCCCATGAGAAATATTTATGGTACCTCTGCTCAGCAGGGTTTCGGTTAGAAACAACGTTCGATGATACCGAGGATAATAAGAGTTGAAGGGAGCTTTTGATAACCCTCATCGAATCAGTAGTCGTGTAAGCACGTTTTGAACCGCCATCTAGGTCATCATATCCTCTCCTTCGTTTTTCCGCGACGATAACGTGAAGGGAAGTCTATCAAAGTTAAGTATGAAAACCACTCATATCGCATCGTATATCCTCTTGATCGCCACCTCCCAACAGTTCTTCCCCTCTGGCAAATGACGCCACAACTCCATGTTTTTGTGCGCCCACTTGTTAGCAGTGGCTGCAGACAATGCAATGTCTTGCTGCTTTGCGCACTGCATCAGGTGTCTTACGAGACAGTCTGTACAAAGATAAAACTTTTGGCCCCGAGTTTTGCACCGCCCGGTAAAGGGGCAGTACACTCTGTATCTTCCTGCCACCTTCAGCTTCTCCAATGTCCTGATCACTTGTGCTCTGTCCATGTCGAGCGTTCCACGTTCAGTTCTCTCGACTTCCTCGATAACGTGCTTGACGAGCCAGTGTCGTGCCATGTCCTTGCCCTATTGAACTTCTTGCCACATGACCTACCGCTTTGTAAATAATAGTTGCATCTCTCATATTCTGCGAGATGAAGGTCGATCGGGCGACAAGTGGATTGGACGGGAAGAATCCTCGGCAGTCGCCGAGGGGAGCATTGCCTTCTGGGGCTGGCAGGGGCCTCATGTGCAAAGTGGCCTGCAAGTGGCTGGGAGCAGCCGAGGACTTCAAAGGGGCTGAGACCCGAACATATCATGTGACTTCATACTTCATTTACCAATCACGTGACCAAGGGGTTTCATGGGCTCAGCCTTAAGGAGGGGGTACTGTCAGAACCCATGCAGAGTTTGATTTCTGAGCCTTTGGATCCTTGGGCCTGAAGCCTGGTTACATCAAACTTGTTTCACATTCCAGTCTCTGCCTATGCTTGATCCATGTTTGATCTCTATTCCCATAGCTCATGACCCTGACCTCAGTCATTTGTTCCCCGATCCCCAAACTTCTCTGTATATAAGCTACTAGTTCATGTACTAAACCTCAGTTCTGATATTGACTAAGATATCCCAATACACTCTCTTGTCTAGTCCCTATGCTCCCTCTGCTAAGGTCATGCCTGAACTTCAGGTGACCTCAGGCCTTGTCTCAAATACCAGGATAGGATGCTGAGCTGGCACAGCACATAAGCTGAAGCCAAGTCCCATCAGATTTGACTGCTGAGCCTTGGCCCCCCTTGGTACTCATCCCTGAACCTCAGTTGACTCTATCTTGAGTTCCAACCATATATCTGGCTCTGTTCTGATCAGTTCTTAACACTTATATGGTATTATTATCAAGGTAAAGCTTTATGAAAAACCATGTGTTGAGGAGCATGTAGACAAACATAGTATTCAATAATCAACTTCCTATTAAGACAGACAATCACAAGAATCTGTTATAGAAATTGTTGTAGAAATTTGGGGAAATAGCTAGCAATCATTCTGGTGGCAGTAGGATTAGGATTGAGAAGTTCTCTAAATCAACAACTCTTTATTCAAGCTGTCATATCGCTTATACAATAGCTACCTAAATTAACAACTATGGCTTTTTTGGTCTT
>QMFG01005571.1:0-12421 GCA_003314545.1 Ramaria sp. MG151 | reverse complement strand
ACAAATCACTATAGCACTCACATGATCGAATCGGGAGTCCATCGCGCAGGATGCCTCCCTGTAGATGTAAACGTGACGTCCTTGGGACTACCGTCGACGAGAACCTTGATCGATTTTGCTGGTTCGAAAGGTTCATCACAGAGTATGGATATCTCTATCGTATCTGGATTAGTACACCTGCGACCGTACAATATGAAAGGAATTGGTGGGACCTCCGATACAAGCACTGCAAAGCGAAACGTTTATGAAACATCGGATATGGTCGTCAATAAGCAAACACATACTATGTGCCTATTGGAATATAAACTTTGGAAAGAGGCTGAGAGTTAACAGACATATCGTTGAGGATCGTTGAGGAATGAGACTAATCACAAGTTCTGACTAATCAAGGCTCAGACGCCAAAACGCACTTTCCGATTCGACGACCAAGGATAAATAAAATTATCGGCTCATTTACATACAACCAACTAGTTTAATAAGTGTTTGTATGTTTTGAAGGGATTACAGGTTGTTGAAGGCCAGTGAGAATCGTCTGGAACAGTTTCGGATGACGAAATCAGACGTTTTGGTATGTTGTAACTCCTCAATCGACTCGAGCCCCATACTCATCTCCCCACCTCTCAATTTTATGAATTTGTGCTGTCTCCATTGGGCTCTCCTCTATCCATGCTCAGCTCTACGTCCCCTTTCATGTCAACCCTTCACCCCTCTCATTATCTCTTTCATCCTGTATCCTACTTGTTTAGCCTGGTTTAGCCTGTGTCCTTGTATATCTTTATGGTCCCAACATTTTTAAATCCTGTTCTCCCTACTACTAGCTCCTCCTATATGCCATCTACATCTCCCTTCTTCATTATAGGTAGTACTTATGTTAGCAGTGTGATAGCTATATAGCTATGCTGACATAGTAAAGGATTCTTAGCCCTTTCTCATCTCTCCCTCACTTGGTGCACTCCCTTCTGTAGCCATGTAGGAGGATACTTATTTATCTTTTTGGATCTCTATTAGGTTTCCCTTACAGTAGAAAAGGCTCACCAAACAAGGGCAAATGTTGATTATACACACTTTGGGTGAGTGAGGTCCTGCCATAAGGATCATAGCATGTAATGTCCTTCTCTGCCACCTGCGAGACAAGCTTGCCATTTTCCAAGAGTCTGGCATGCTTGTGATGCACGGCATAATAACATATTTTACATGCTTTCCATATTGACTAACTAGTGATACAGTGAATCAAAGGTGATCACAGTCGCTCTTTCCACTCCTGGAAACTTTGTAGGAAATGTGATTTACTATTCTCAGAGGATTTCCTGAGTCTGGAAAATTTTGCTTGCCTCCGGTGTATGAAGCCAACAAGCTTGATGTAGCTGGATTAGATGAAGCCGAAGGAAGATCGCTTGCCACAAAAAATTAAGTTGATGTTCTATCATTCATTCGTTTGTTGCAATTATTTATCTGTTTTATGTATTTATTGTCTTCTAGCCCCAGTGTCACAAAACCTTTGTACGTGGATGACTGAGTAATACGTCATAGCTTTTATTGTTGATGGCTTTTCTTTATTTTAATTGTAAGAGCGATGGTTGAACTAGGCATCGAAATGGGAGTCTTTTTCGCATGACTCAGAGGTGATGTCCTTCATGTTAACTGTTTGACATGAATGCTACGACCATGAGGTGAGTTGGATCCGTCAGAGATGTCGTTGAATAGGGTAAGGCGACTGAATCTGGTATATGAGCGAATGATCAGTGACTTCATTATAGGGTAGGGCTGGCATGCGCAGGGTCGACGTGTATGAACGACCAAACACTAGTCTGTAAAATAAGGTATAAGTATAGGAACCCAAGGTATTGTGAGTCATAAGGAACTCGCGGTGTACATAGTAGACACAAGCCATTGTTGCGATCGCGAATGGGCTTTTTGGGCGATGTAACGCATTAGAATTAGACTCGTTATAATTTCTGGAAGCAACGTGCTCATGAGCTTTGAAGTAATATGGAGTTGAAGTGGTGGGCGGCGTGAGCACCTCGCGGCCGTACTTGTGGTGTGCCCTTCGTTCAAAGACGTGTGCATAGAGCTGGTGGAGGGGTGGGGCTCAGGCTGCGCGGCCCTAAAGTCGTATGCTGGACTGAATCTAAGCTGCACGAGTGAGCGTCGTGCAGACTGGTTCAAAGCCGCAGTCGTAGTTTTCAGATGTCGGTCGGAGCAGGTTTGCCCATCTTTTCTTAGGCAGTGGATCTTAATCGAGATATGCCCCAAATTTATCACCAAATTCATTTGTTGCTTGCTTTAAAAAAACATTCTCAACTTATGTCAACATTGTTTTTACCAGACTTCACAAATTTTTCTTCTTCAAGTCGGGGGGAAGAGAAGATATGGAGAGAGGGGGAGAATGGGTGAGAAGTGAGGAAGTGAGCGATGTGCGGTTGGATTGTGGATGGGATGGCTGTCCAGCGTGATCGATTTGACAGGTGTGGGGAGGTGTGTGTAGATGTGGGGTGTGGGATTGAGACTAGGATACCGGGTCTGTACAATTCGGACGATAAGTGTAGTCTCCGATACCGATGTCGAGTCTAATACTGACTCAGAAGTGGGCTTCTGGACATATGTATGAGAATGGTAAAGTGCAGCAACAGTAGAACTGTAATCATCTCTCCGATACCGCGTGGTGGTGAACCGGAGGTAGACTTTGAGTTTGGTTTGGACTGTGTGAGAGGATATTCGGAATAGAGGATGTGTATCCTGAACTACAACTGCGACTGCAGCTCATGTCCACCCTTTGGCTGACGGTCGCGTCGATATTCGCATTTCGACTAACATTCCCGTTCGCATTAACACTCCCCCGGCGCCGCGTAGGACTCCTTGACAAACTAAAGTAAGAGGAAGTAAGTAATGGTCATGAAGCCATGGGTCCATATATGTAAGGAAATATTGGAGTGAGTTGGTAAAGTATAACAGGATGGGATGGGATTAAAAAGGATAATGGGTAGATAAAATGTAGGAAAATATATATGTACAATAGTGCTGGGGGTTATAACGGGAGATTTGAAGCAACTAGTTGGTAAGAGTTGTAGGTACTTTAAGGGGCGGATAAATTTACAAACTGATGATCTGAATCTAAAACGGATGGTTTCTCGTTTCCTCACGCAGCCTCAGCCTAGCGGGGTCTGAAAGCCATAAATAAGTTTATGACATCGTAAACCGTTTTCTCGTCGTTTCCATAACCCCCCTGTTTCACCCCCTCCAGTGTACTCTTTGCCTTCCCCCATAAGATCCACTGTGCCAAGTTATAGTCATGCGCTTCACCCCCACACATAGGCGCGGTGTGGGGCGTGTCGATATGAATTTGAAAGATATCGATCACTGACATATTCGATTTTGATTTTGATTTGGGAAAGGGAAAACGTGATATGTATATACATAGATATCCAGTAAATCTTTTTACCGTAAACCATCGACAACAAAGCCACGCACTTGTTAGACCGGAGCCATCAATGGTCACCTACACTCTCGGTATAATCTTTCTTTTCTTTCACTTAGCTTGGGATTCACATCCATTGGGGTCAAAGCTTTACGCATCACGAGAGTGCTAGTGATCATCATATCCATATACGTACAATTTCCCCCACAATTCACAAACCCACAGATCATAACCTACACGCCACGATCCATCATTCACCCGCGCCTCCCACAAGCCACAGTCCAGATGCCGGTCCCTATCCTGAGGAGTAGAAAATTCCACGGCCATTCGTCCCGACATAAACCCTACACAAAAAAAGGAAAATGTCAATCGATCAGTTCACAAAACCCACAAAACCGCAACGACCATGCCAAACGTCGAATCAAATGCCCTCCCCAAAGACAACACAATACATAATACAATTTCCCTTGCACACCAAACGACGGGATAGACTCACCGCTTATACACCTTTGGATCAGCAGCCAGCACAACCGTACTCGCACTCCCAAACCCAACTCCATTCACACCCCCACTCACCTGCACCCAATTCGCGCCATTATCGTCCGTATGCCATAACGCCGTGATTCCCCCTACCTTAGCAGCAGCGTACAATGCAGGCGTCGCGCTACCCGTGGTAGCAGGCGCGCCCACTGCAACCGCCCACGCCTCCGTCACACACCCCAGCCCTACCCCCGTCGTCCCATAATCCGCCGAATGGAAGATCCCCTTATTCGTCGACACCCACACCTCTCCCGCCCTCATCGGACTCGCCACAATCCTCACAGCCGTCCCATTCAGCGCAGCCTTCGACGCAGCCCACGTCGCCCCCGCATCTCTCGTCACATACAACGTCCCCCCCGACGTAGCGTACAACACCGACCCGTTCACTTTATCCGCTGCGATCACCGAGCCCGCGGGGGGCACCACGGCGCCGCTCACGGGCGTGAATGTCGACGTGTACCGCGATATCAAGACGGATGTCGAGGGCGCACTGGGGACCCAGAGGATCGTATTGGTGTCAGCTGAAACGGCTAATTTGCCACCGTAGGTACCGAGCGCTGCCGAGTAGAGGGCGTTCCAGGTATTTCCACCGTCGCGCGAGATGGCGATTTGAGGGTCGGTGGAGCCTGATACGCCGCCGGCTCTGACGATGAACGAATTGTCCAGCCCGGCATACTAGGAAGTTATGATTCTAGAAAGTAAATAAAATAATACAACATTAGTGAAAATGCAGACGCACATCAATATCACTATATACGCGTGTGCGTAAAGAAAAGCAAGAACGATAGTCAGAATGCAACAGAACACGAAGAAACGAGCTCTACACACGTAGTAGTACCATACGACGGCGTCTGAAATGCCGTCCCAGGCGGCACATCGAGTGACTTGTGCAGGAAACCCCCATCGTCGCCAACGACGGATAACAGCGGTCCCCCCACAGGTGGCGCGATAAGTCCCTGCACGGACGTCTCCTCGATCCCGGTCGCTAGCACCGAGAGCGTCACGTTGTGCACCGTATCCCAGTTCAAGAGGTCGTGCCCGCCCATAAGCGTCAGGCCTGTGCCGTAGAGCCAGTGGTTTGAGTCGAAGGGGTCGATGGAGAGGCCTTCGATCATCCTGGCGATGAGATATAATATTAGTTGGTGAGTGGTATGACGGGAAGTACTAACCATCCGACAAGTTTTGCGGAGACGTCGGAGGTACCCAGGGGGTCTACAATGCATCGAGGTCAGGGTCAGATATGTCCATAAAGCAGCTTGCAATGCCACTGACGTCCAACCCAGGGTGCTCGAGACGTATCGAATGAGAAGCTATTTCAACATTAGCAAAAGTATTATGTGTTATAGAGTATGAAAATCGTTCACTAGCGGTTCAGGTTGGGGTAGGATCCCCATGCCCAGATGGTCGACCAGGTGACACCTATCCATAATCGCTATCTGTCGAGCAAATGTGACATGGAAGAGAAATCCCATACCTCCGTCCAAACTCCTGAAAATATTTGCATCTTAAGGTCACATTCCCAAAGTCAGTACGCGCCCCATTGCAGCGAGAGAAAATAAAGCAAAACACGGCACACTCACCTGGCCACCTGTATGCGGGTTGGCGAGTCATCATTTAGATATTACAGAAATTCATGCATCTGGACTCGCCATTCATTCAACGCGGCAGCCATAACAGTCCCAGGCTTCTGCAAATCAACTGCAAGTCCTCCAAAGCCGTAAGAATGATCCGAAACAGCCAGGGCTGGTGTGATGTCTTTCCACGTCCCACTGGTGATATCTATGTGAGGTGCCATTCAAAACCCCACTACGAAAAAGTAAGCTAGGGAAGACTCACTGTACTGTCATTTTTTGAAAAGAGAATGTTTTGATGCGATCAGTGACGGTGTCGGATGGCGTAGGTGCGGGAAGTATGATCACCTTTTGGATATATCCTGCGCTTCCGTCGTAAGGACCGGCGCCGTTGGCATACGATACGTAAAGTGATTTCTCTTCTGGAGATAGCACACCCTTGTGCGGAATAAAGGTACTGTTCTGGCCTAAAACAGTGGTCCCTAGTGAGGATGATGAGCATATTGAGCGGAGACGATATTGGAGAAAATATGAATGCGGAACACATCGAAGCTCTACGAAGACGCAATTTCCACTACTAAGCCTTATGATGTTAGATGAATAAAGCCATCCTTCTTGGAAACGTAGAGAGAGAGTCTGTCTTGCTCACACGTAGAACCAGCATCATTCGTCATAAAAATATTACTGGACCCCATGTTCGCGACTCCCACGAAGATGCGGGACGATCCGGAAGGCGTCTTCGAAGTCGAGTCAAAGGTAACCCAGCTTAACCCAATAATGTCGCTGTTATAACCCTGTAACAAACAGTGGTCATCTGACAAAGGAATCTGTATACGCTCGTGCTGAAACTTACACTAGTATCTTGAGGGTTCGGAATGTATGTTCCAACGCTTGGGAAAGATGTTACCTTTTCCCATGTGACTCCTGCGTTTATACTTTTGTAGAGCCCATGGCCGGAACGAGCGCCGAGGTAGAGGATCTTATTGTTGTTGGGGTCGATCGCCAGCCTTTCGCCTAACCCCACCACTGCGTCAATAACGATTATCATAGATCACTCTAAAGGCTTTGTGCTTACCCATCCCCCGACCAGGCATATTGCCACCAACTTTGAAAGGAAGTGGGTACGCAGTAAAGGTCGCTCCATAATCAGTGGATTTCAGTATGCTACCGTTATTTGGGTCCCAGGAATTGGTGTACATCCCAACAGCAAGATAAAGGTTAGAGGGCGTGACTGGGTCGCTTGATTTTTGTTCATCGTGAATGCGAGTCAATGGTGTGAGGAACAGTCGTAGACTCACGTGGCGATCGCGTCACATCCCCAATAATTCCTAAAGATAATGGAAAAATAAACATGAAGTTGACTACTGAAAAGAAGATGTCTCACCAAGTGGTGTCATTAGCGAAATCTACAAGTGGGGTCCAGGTATCATCCGTGTTGAGTTTGTAGGCGCCACCAATGTCGGTTCGAGCAAAGGCTAGACCTTTTTGGGTAGGGTTGAACACTATGCTTGGGACAAATCCACCTCCGCCTATATGCGATTTAATCAGCATCTCCATCTTCAATGCTACACTCCAAACTGACCTCCAATTCGTACGTTCTTCCAGCTTAATGGCTGTTGGATAATCTCTCCCTTGGATGTATGGATCACAAGGACTAAAGAAGCAATGGTGGAGAGTACCCCAAACATAGTGGGAAACAGGACCGTGCGTTGAGATGTTAGCGCGTTGATATTTCTCTTTTATACCCAACTTACGAATTGAAAACTAGAATACAAATAATACTAATAGAGAGAGAATAAGTCCTCTTCTATCGTCGATGGTTCCTAATAACACCACACGTCCAGACACCGAAGAGGTAGCGAGGAATTCAAAAATTACTCCGCTCATTCGACGCCGCGGAACCAAAGTCGTCGTTGAGTTCTCCATCTGCGCATGAAAGTGAAGTTCTAAACTCTATGTTACCGTGTTTTAGGACATAATATGGCAACTGTAATATCGCATCAATGTCGGCGCGAGAGTACACGGCCAAGCCGGTGATCGAGGGTAGACGTGACCTTCGGCGGCCCGAGGGTTCAGGAAACCCAACCACTGCCCATTGATCACCTCTTCAGGAGCTTATGCCTCGTGACATGTTATTTATTTTGTTGTTTATTGTAGCTGCTGTCCTGGGTGCATGACCTCGCTGATAATTCGGTCGATGGTTCTCGATATATCCAACAGTGTCAAAATCAAGTTGTTCCAATGAAAGGGACAGGTAAACTGCATCGGATCTGACCAGGAAACTCAACGTGAAAACCCCGGCATGCGTTGACTATGCGCCTTCATCGTTCATATACGACCACCAAAGATATTTGTGATAATGCGAAACATAGACGAAACGCGACGTGAAAGCCTTCTACCTTCACGTTCCCCTTTAGTCACTACAGTGAATGGCTACCTGAGTTTCTGATATTCACAATGCGAGACTGCCATGGCCTTTTTGGCTTCATCGGTCTGTCACAGTCAACGTTCACATGTACTTTTTCAAGACCTGTCAATTAGCATTACGACAAGCTTGATATTAGTCCACGGCATGATATTCATCGATGAATCAATGAGACCAGAAACAGATACGAGGCATAGATCTCACCTACGAACCGCCAATTTAGATACGCGACCAATTTTCGTACCAATCGGTATAACAAGTCGTTTGTGGACAAATAGACCAGCCGAAGATCTAGAGTCGGCTCTTGATTACACATGCCTGAGGTACTACACAATGACAGGGTTGTAGCAACCTAGGGTTGGTGTTTTTTCCAGTAGAACAAGTACGATGACAGCGTGCGGGAGCAGCCCTTCCGTGGCGAGTCCAGTCACCCAGTTTATCATCTCAGCGGACAGGAAATTTTCTACCTGAAATTGACATGGGTTCTGGAACAGCAGCTACACTAGATCACATTGCTTGGTCTTCCTTGCTGAAGGTAGAACCTAGACGACTGAATAACCAGATAAAGCAAAGTGTATACGGACCCTGGGCACTCGGCATCCAGTTCAAATGCTTACATTAATATCTCAGAACCATTAAGCAACAGTCAGATTGGTCATGTCAAACCTCTTGTCTGATAATCAGCCTGAGTTCAGGTGAAAGTCGGTAACAGTCCGCACTCGTTTCAACGCCGAGCTCTAGCTTATATTGAGTCTAACAAGAATTTCACGCTACGCCTAGCATCGTGGCGTGATTATATGGAAGTCATATAGTTGCTAGTAGGCTGAAGGTTCGCCGAAAGTATGTGAGTTGGTGAAGACACGTCGGGCTAGACAGGTTGAGGCAGACGCCCAACTGTGAGATGTATGATGTCGCTACTTGTTTACCCACGCCCAATTGTTTCATCATACGCCAAAAAAACAGTCTTTCAACGCGAGGCGCTCTGACTTCGACTCTACTTCGTTCCTATCGCCATCACCAAAGCTACTGAGCCCTTTGGATAGCTTCTGATATAACATATCTGCTTAGCTTGAGACGGGCTAGCGTTGATGAAAGAATTGATACTTCTTGGGAAGATATAACTATAACAACAAGCGGTCAACCCTGAAGCCGGTAATTGACGACATCTATCTGTCAACTAGAGACTCTGACTGCTAGATTCAGCCTGCTTCATCACATAGTCTTATCTCACAAATTTGCGCCACGTCCGCCCGCTATTAGGTCTATGTCCCGTCTCTTGTCAGCCATGTCCGCCTATATAACGTTCAGCATCCCTACAAGCGCAATCCTCATCTCCAGTTTCTCCGCGTGTTCATCAACCTCCACATATGCGGTTCCTACGCCCCTTGCTATCTTTCTTAACAGTTTCCTGTGTGTTTGGCCCCGCAAAGACTTTTGGTCAGGACAAGCATCCCGAGGATGACTTATGTGCCAATGTCCATGGAGACATTAAGCTCCTCGGCATAGCCAATACTAGACTCGACCTTTGTCTATGCGTCTCGGCCATCCCGGCCCTTATTTCCACCAACCTTCAACTGAACACCGCTGCCCACCTCCTAGGAACCTCCACTGTCACTGCTGCGGTCACTTCCTTGGTTCGTTTCCAGAGCTAGAACGGATCCCGAGACTTACAGATTGACTGTACAGATCAACGTTGCTGCTGACGTGCAGAAATGCACTTTCCCCAACCACGCGGTACCGCATTGCGACTCTAATCCTTGCGATTTCACGTGCACAGACGGATTCACACACGAACCGCCCATCAACCCGACCGCTTGTGTTTGCAATGGGACCGTGTGCAATGGCATTTGTAGTTACTCTCCATGCAGTTCCCAAACGGCCAAGCGTGGCACACCGTGGAGGCAAACGACTTGCCCGCAAGGGTGGAGCCTTTGTGGAATTCGGGCTAGTTCAATGTTCGATTCTGAATGTGTCGATGTGAGGCGGGATTTATGGAGTTGTGCGTATATTCTCAACTTATTCGTCATAATTGTTCATTTCCTAGTTCTTCTGTTTCTTCCCCTACTTTTCCTTCTCCCCCTCTTTTTATCTCGCTATTGTTGCTGGTATTGACGCTGAAACTGATAATGAAGGTGGCGGTTGTGAGATTCCTTTGCTGAAAACAGACCCTACTGGTGTCGATTGCACTTCCATCCCAGAGGTCATCGACGTGATGTGCTTGGCTGGCCGCTGTGTGGTTCAACGTTGCAAGGCTGGCTTTGGCGTTAGTTCTGACCGAACTACATGCGTTTCTATCCCCTGAACGAAGACTGAAATTGTCCCTTTTTCCGCCAATAACGGGGAGGGCTATTCCAATTTTCCCAATCATCCATCCAATAGACCTTGGTACAAGTGACTTTATAAGACACTATTATATTTTGCCTCTTTCGTTCGTTCCTTACCTGTGCTGATTGCCGGACTCACCCTCGTTTTCTATATTGAAATTAATCACTCCTTGAGCGTCTACTGACTCACCTGTATATCTTCCAATAATTGTTGACCGCCGTGATTAGGGCTTTGGTGCCTAGTTTTTGTAGCAGTTAAGACCTGAACTGCGTCACTCGAAGGAAGTGCTCTGAGCATATCACTTTTCGCATCTTGCAAAATGTGATCTGCGGAAGCACACTATTGTTTCAACAGACACGATGGAGATTATTGTTCTCTCATTGTCTTAAGATCGAAGTACTTTGGTGCGAATTCCTAACCAGACAGTGGGAAAAATTATATGAAGCTATGCGGAGATTCAGAGAATACACGTAGCGAAAATGGAACATCTCTCCCATAGGCTAGACTTCAACTATCAGAGTGGATACTAGGCTCTGAATATGACAACGGCAGAATTTACCCCTCGGGCGAGGAAGCTGTATTATCCCTTAGACATTTAAACATGTGAGTCATTCATTTCGTTCCTTGACGGTAGACTGAACCTCAGGCAGTCTCCTGGGGTGATAATGTATATGTTGGGGATCGACTCAGATGTTGCGTATCCGCTGGTAGATCCCTTCAATAAACAAACCTTCAAGAAATACACACAGATTTTGAGATAGCGGGATGAAGGTATCATGGCTGTTGTTTTCATATCGAACATAACATAACAAATTGACACGCCCTAGCGCTACTCTGACAGAACAACTGGGATATATAGAATCTGAACAAATCGACGTCAAACTATTAAATCGATATATGTATCAGAAAGAAATATCACATATAGATTACCGTTCTCTGTCATACACTACCGCGAGTATGAGCTTTTATCAAAAAGCTGATGGCGTCCAACTTCCATCTGCAACAAGAATCTACTAAGTGTTAGCAAACGAACCCAGTGTATTGTGCTCTATTAATCGTACCTTGTTGGTCATGTACGCATTTGTGGCTAACAATTCCACGATAGTTGCTATTTCCTCTGGCTGGCCAAAACGCCCAACGGGAATTCTGCACTAAAGCTGAAATGAGATTTTTCTGGAGGGTTGATGCTCATAAAGCAGCTTAGGCATGTAGGGGCTCACCGCTAGGTCCTGACGGTCTTCGGAAAGCATCCTGTGTCTAGTAGAGCCTCATGAGCAGACTTCGGATCGTACTATGATTTCTAATGCCTACTCGTTATCAGGGCGGGAGAAACGGCGTTAATAGTCTAACGAGAACAATTGTATATCGCCGAGTATATAAGGACAACAGCTATGACGCACAATACCCTCCGAGGCGTATCTGTTGGCGAGCCAATGAACCAAACCGTGCATGGCGCTTTTTGAAGAAGCATAGTGGGGTCCAACAACACCACCTGTTCCAGCAGCGACACTGATGAATAGGTGAATTTCAAATGGGTGCTTTCAAGTATGTCTGGCGTACCTAGAGCAATAGATAATGCGCCCCCATTTTTTGGATTCCATTTCAGGGAGAACAAGTTGTGTGAGCTAATCGGACGGACTAAGCAGCCTTAAAAATTGCTGCAGTATCTCGATACAAACCAGATAGTGGATGCCAGTGTTGATCCGCCATGTCTCTTCAAAAAGCTCTACAGGAACATCTTGTATGTCTCCCTTAGGACCTATAATCTTTCCAGAGACTCCAGAGTTGCAGAATAAAATATCGGTATGTCCCATGGTCTCTGTGACAGCCCTGTGAAGTTACCTGACCGCCTCGTAAGATGAGAGGTCGGCCTACGGCCTAACAATAGTGAAGAACCCAGCTAACATCATACAACATACTTAAAACATCTATTTACTTGGAAAGATGTAGCGTCAACCCCATATGACTTAAGCTCCTTAACCAAGGATTTAGCTGTTTCGGCTGCTGAGTGGAAATGGACGGCTATCGATGCCCCTTTGAGAGCTAAAGCGCATGCGGTGGCTTTTACCGTTATCAGGACAATCCTGCCCTTCAGAGGAAGCGGAGAGATACTCGTAATTTGTTGAGCTTAGGAGGCCATTAGCG
>QMFG01005542.1:0-30106 GCA_003314545.1 Ramaria sp. MG151 | reverse complement strand
GCTCAACCCTGCGTCCACGTGCCTACAGAGCACTTTTGGACCTTGCCACCGAGAATGGAGAGCTTGAGGTCCTTCAGCTCAGGTCCTCTGACCTTGAAAAATGGTTGGACGAGTGGGATATTTCAGCAGATGAGAAGAGCGAATTCATCAAATGCATCTCACATGCGTATGCGAGAGTCGGTCAGGAGTGCGTGCGATCTACTTCTCTCTCAGAATAATGTTAACAGAAGTCAATCGACCAGGGAAACTTCGTATACGTATTTGGTTTCCTACGCCCGATCCATACCGCCAACTTCTCCGACAGCTGAGGCCGCTGCCTTGAGTGCAATAGCAACTTCATTGAGGCTTCCTTCGATTTTCAACTTTGATTCACTCCTGAAGCTCGACTCAGTTATGGTCGTAAAAGACCATCAACTCTATATACTTCTCAAAATTCTTCTCCAGCATGGCATCCAGGAATACCGAAAATGGCTAGAGACGAGTGAAGGGGTCCTTGATGAATTTGGTATAGTACCATTTTTTTTGTGTCGCTATCGTAGGTCTGATGCGCTGTTCAATAGGACTGGATAAAGCGCAATTAGAGCGCAAAATCCGGTTGCTCGTTCTCTCTGATCTTGGCTCCAGGAACATCGGTCGAGATGTGCCCTATGCTGAGATTGCGTCTGCTTTGATGATTGAAGAAGAACAAGTAGAAACATGGGTGATCGATGGTAAGCTCTCTTCTGAAGCATCGGTTGGTTGACCAACATATTGGATGGCAGTTATTCGCACCCGATTACTGTCTGGCAGGCTATCGCAACCGACTCGGACGATTCATGTCACACGGTCAATGTCGCGCTCGTTTGGTAAAGAGGAATGGGAGACAGTAGAAAAGCGTCTTGCCGCGTGGAAATCCGGCCTCCAAGGGGTCTTAGAGGTCGTGGCTGCAGCAAGACAGTCTGCCGCCTCTAACAGTGTTCGACCACCGCATACGGAAGCTATTCGGGTGTCACAGCCCCAAGCCGCCTGACATGTACAAAAAGTGTAAAATTACCATATTCCCTGACTATTCCGTAGTTGGCCCAGAGTTCCCTTGCTGTGTGACAAGTGTGAGCTATCACAGCTGATACCGGAGGTTTCCACGCCATACAGGTGGCCAGTGCAGAGGTCCATATATGTCTTCATTAATTCCGGTATTCCGATATGTGTCCGAGAGTGACAGAGAGACAGTTGACAGATACCAACTTCCTGGAACAGGACAATCCCTATAGGCTGCCGATTTGCATATCGAATCCGAACGATTCGAGGAAGGCTTCCCTTCAGGGTAAGACTGTATGGTTCCATCACTCACGTGACCAGCACGCGTCCTTCAAGTTCTTAAACTTTTTTCGCTTTATAAAACTTTTATTCCTGATTGGCGACATTGGCGACGATTGGATACATGCGCTACATTCTTCTACATGTAATCTATGAATTAATCTATGAATAAGGTAAGGTAAGGTACAGCCTATTCAAACCGGTGCAACTATGGCTCTAGGCGGGGTATCCGATATGGACACAAGACTCTCAGGTTTATCTACAATGTCGCCTCTAGACTCGTCTCTCAGCTTCATTTCTTCCTCCCGCTGTAGAAACTATGTCAACGCGGCCTCGACACTACAGAGTGTGTGGCTAACCTTTTCTTTCATCAGTCTTTTCATCATGAAGTAGTCTTTATGCAGGCCGCATTCTGTTTTTTCCTTTCCCTGCCACCTACCAGCCCGCTCACCAGCGTCGCCTTCTCCGCTTTTGGCAGTACTGTGCCAATCACCAATGCTTCTGTATCCTTGGGCTACTAGTTTGTTCCGCGGAACATGATTTTCGTCAACGTATGACTGGATCTGGAGAAAGGACCAAGAGAAGAAAGGATTCAATTTAAGAAGGCCAGTCGAATCGACTTCAAGGGGAAGTAGCATTGCCCGGGATGCTCCCTGCGAAGCTCTGCGTCCAGTGATGACAGATTGTACGTCAAGGGCGGCATATGCTTGTCGTGCGGGTTCAACCTTCAAGTCGGGAGATTATCACCGAGTCTGCCGTGACTCCAAGAAAACACCCTACCTTCACGAGGAAGTCGTATGATGTTTCGTCGGTCTCCCAGAGCCTTTCGCCGTATCGGGATTCGAATTCCCCGGCAGTCTCGCAGCCTTCAGGTTTAAAGACGTGTATGAGGACGCTGTACCGCTTTTTTATTTCTCCGACGAGTTCTAGTGTCTCTGGGAAATGATAGAGTGTATCCACAAAGATGAGGGGAGGCGGGTCGGAAGTAAGTTTCGACAACATGTCGATAGCTGCGAGACCAGTGAGTCCAAAGGCAGTTGTCTGGTGTAATCTAGGAAGGTTTACAACTCCCCACTGCAATATTTGCTGTGGAGAGAGGGAGGATAAATGCGCATTTATATGGCCAAGCTCGGGGGCAGACAAAGGAAGCTGCAGCGGACGAGAGAACGAAGGGGAGAGCGTCGGGACAGGCATAGCAGTACAAGAAGTGCTAGGGGAAATATGTACGCGAAAAGAAAGTCATGATGAGTCTGCCTCTATCATGTTCGATGGCGTGCTCTTGCAAAATCTCGGGGTGATGTTAGTCAGCAAATTAATGGGTCAGCCGCGTCACGGATTTGTCACTGACAACTTAAATCCAGCGTTTAAACTAAGATGAGGGACTACAAATATTCACAGGAAATATCTCAAATGGTAACTTTTTTTATTGTTGCTCTCCTTTCGACTGACAGATGTGCAGATGTTTGTCTTTGGAGAGGTTCAAGATCCAAACCCGGAGACGGTGAACCTGGTGGAGGATATCGTAAGAAGCCAAGTCATCGAGTTAGTGAGTAATGCCGCCAATGTGGAAGTCTGCCTTGCTAAGCACCTGTCATGAGATTATTCAAGCGCGGGCCCTGGCAACTAGACGTGGAGCGCGCTATCTTTCTGCGGAGGACCTTATATTTCTGATTAGACACGACAGAGGCAAAGTCAACCGATTAAGAACGTATCTATCTTGGAAAGACGTGCGAAAGCATGCCAAAGATTCTCATGGCGAGGGAGGCCCAGGGGTGGAGGTCGACACCCTCGAAGAAGGTGATCTCATTTCTGTTATAAAGCAGGAAGAGCTGAATCAAGTATTAGAGGAAAAGCTTACAGCTAAAGCCCAGAAGATCACTATCAAGCTCCCTTGGGAAATTACTACAATATATTCAGAGGTATTGAAACAGAGTGGTCACCAATCGGACGATGAAGAAGACGAAGATGATATTGAGGCCCATGAGGCATCTATTCAAAGACTAAAGGTTCCTCATAATTACCGCTGCCATCTTAATTTGCCGCTGAAGCTAAGAATAGGAAGCCGACGAAGCCACACGGGCCATGACACGGGACGAGTATCAACACTATTCTGACTGTCGTCAAGCTTCATTTACATATCGCAAAGGTTCGTAGTCTACTTCAGTGTTCTCCTTGATTAACCCCTGCTCCAGGAAAACGTTTCCGTGAATTTCTCAATCTCCCCCCTCACCTGGACCTGAAACAGAATGACGACACCATTGATATCGTCGGATTCCTCGCCTTTGAAATGGTCCGCGCGCTCACTATTGGTGGCCTTGGGGTAAAACGCTCACTGGAGAGTCGTTCATCCGATGCATCCATCACATTGGGCAAGCGGAAGGCTTCAGGTGGCAGTGAAGGATCTAACAAGAAATCACGAGCAGATTCTCCTGATACGTTCTCTCCACCTTTGTCAACGTTATTCCTCCCTCCACCCGAAGCACGCACAGCATTACGACCTGAGCATATTCAAGATTCATTTTCACGTATGCAAAGAGACTGGGCTCATACTCGATCATCTGGGATGAGGAATTGGCGAGGGGGCCTGATACGGACTGGTGTTGCTCTAATATGAATTTCACATATGTTTTCCATTACCTCTGTAGCTGCCGTACTGACATGTATAACCGTTACCATACATTGTATACAATTTCCCCATACACCGACAGTCTATGTTACTCCTCCATTTCATCATCATTCTGTCCCTGTGTTGCTTCGTTTTTTGTATGTGCTCTATTACCTCCACGGTCCGCTGCGTGCTGGGCATGGGTTTGCAGCCATTCCTCAGACTCCCATACTGCGTAGACACGATCAATGCTAAGCCAAATGCCATAACGTCTGACGCACTTGCTCTGTTCCCAGCACCCTGGACAGGTCCTTTTTGTGGCTTTGCAAGGTTGACTTTAAGGACGCGGCCACGAAATTCGTTCATATCCATGTTGTCGATGGCATCCTGCGCATCCAGTGCCTGGGTAAATGTGATGAACGCAAACCCTCTATGCTTTGCCTCTTTAGAAGAGGATTAGCTCAAGGAATTAAGAGAATCACAGATCTCACCTGCAGCCAATGCCGGGTTCGTCGCGGATGACGGGAGCTGGACATCAACTACGTCCCCTGGTATTTGGCAGCAGTCAACAGGACCATCCCAGAAGATTGAAGATAGCTACCGAATGTAGAAAAATGCTCTAAGAGAGCAGCCTCGTCAGTGTCCTCTGTCAAACCGCCTACAAATATCGTGTTCTTCCTCACGGTTCCTTCCTCCATAGTCAAAAAGCGTTGGCGCGACTGTGGCGTGGGAACACGCCTACCATTACAACTTAATAACCTTCCGCCTCTTGTTCGTTATGCATTCCAGACACTGCATAGAGATTATCGGTACATAGAGTATTTCAGGGGTATTCAATGTACAATATGTGAATATTTATGGAGTAGGTAACACCGCAGCATTCCATAAGGAAAATGTCACTCAAAACAGTAAAGAGGCAGCAATATCCACATTCCCTCCAGCCGCTTGTAACGTCCTGATAGCCACCTCACGCGACACACCCAAACCGACCAGCGTCTCAATGTCCCGTTCTGGAAACCCACTCGCAGAGCTTGACTGAGAGGGGCGCTGTGACCTTGGATTTCGTCCCAACGTGTTTCCTGACCCTGGGAATTGACTGGGACCACTGCTACTGCTACTCCGCGTCGCACTTGAACCGGAAGGTCCCGATGGGCTGTCGTCAATCTCCGCACTCTCGTTCACGCGAGCTTTATCAGGGAGTTCGTGCTCGGCAAGAAACTTTACCTCACGACCTTGTATTCGAAGGACGTTCTTTTGAAGATCGATAATCGCTTGATGGGCCTTCAACATGTCAAGCCCGAATAACAGGTCGACGTCACGGCCCTGTGTTTGAATCGATGGTAAGTGACTTGGATCGGATGATGTATTATTTGATGAACCTCCATGATAGTAAATGAACAGGCAAGATGGAGATCCGCTAGCTTTAGCTGTGCGCTATGAACGCGGCCCAAGATCCTCGCCGTTCCAACGCCTTTAGCAATACCAGAAAATCGACTGTCCAATAATCGCATGATACTGTGTATATAATAAGTAGATTCATGATCAAGAGAAAAAGCGATGCGTATACCCGCATGCTTCGGCACATTCGGGGCTCACTACAAAGATCGTATCGTATTAAGTGTAGACACAAGGAACACATTGTGAGAAACCAACTTATTGTTTGCTGCGCACCGCTGTCCACGAAGGCTTTCACGGGAAGTGAATTCACCTCAACAGGAATGCTGATAATAAACTAAGACAACCATATCCAAAACACACATGAGATCTTGCTCACTAAAGCATTGTAACACGTCCGAAGCTTTCTGGGGAGTATTCAATGGCGTGTTCCATGTTCTCCATCACAGCTTGTTGCCTGATAGCTTCCTCGATACGACGTTGAGCCTCAACGTCGAAAGGATCTGCATTCAAGGCCTCAATTTCCCGCTGTCGTTGTAATTCCAGCTCTTCTTGCCGACCACGAAGTTGACCAAATAATTGAGCGAACCGCGGGGGGTCGTGGACGATAGCCTCAGCGAGCTCAGGTTGTGTCTATCATGAATATTCAGGTGTAGTCAACGGTACTGTGGAAGAAGACCTGCGTTACGGATCTCTTCCATCAACCGGGGGTCTCCCAATATCTGTAGTCGCATCATCTCTGCATCTTGCTCCGCCGTCCTGTTGGGGTTAGCTCGCTTACTGAGGTGAATGGCACTGGCAGGACAACTGACCGTCCAGCGACTATGACCTTACGTCGTAGAAGCAGTACAGCATCTTCTCTTACTCCACATTCATGAATCGTAGCCTTCGGGTTATTCAATTCTCGACCATCCATAGAGATACTTTGTTCCGCTATCGGGATGCCCGACTAACACCTAGCATGAGGATATCGTACATACTGTGACCAGACACGAACCTCCGCTTCCAGCAAAGCCATGATATTTTCAAGTTCCATCTGAGGGTCGATCTCCACGTCCTACATTTTGTTTGTAAACCAATGAATGGCCTTTAGAAATGATCTCACATAGTTCTGACCAGTATCATTGACAAAAGTCAAACGCATGTTGGTAGCAGAGAAGAAATATTCCAAGCGAGAGAACTGAGTAGGAAGGGTTCCGCGCTTAAGTAGCGTGGTCACACTAATTGCGACGAGTGGCCACGTTTCCAGTAATGTACGCGCAAGTCAAACCGTCATGTGTAATATAGATGAGTACACGATATTACATTATCAATGTCCGGCTCCCCCACCACGCCCTGCCCCGAAGTGGCTGCGCGCAAAGATGGATCTAGGGGTTCCATCAGTGACTCCAGGCATGAAGATTGGGCCATACACGTACAATCTAGAACCTCCTCCACGAATATTGGACATGAGAGCACTCTCCAAGGCAGAAGCACTGACACTGGCAGCATCGCTCAAGTCACTAAAGCTTGAGGCTGAAGAGCCGTGGTTGCTTCCTCTCTGACTAGGGCGGGTACGGGTAATGCCGATGCCTCTACGTGGCTGAGGATTCAACCGGGAGGGTGTGAGTACGGGAGGGTTGATGGGCAAAGTGATCTGTGCGGGGGACACTACCTGGCTTGACGATTGGGATTGTGAGTCGGGGGGTGGCGAAGGGATAGATGGAATGGATCCTTGAGGAGAAGTTGCTCCGCTATCGCTGGTGCTGTCTCCTGGTTGGGTGGACTCCCTTAGGGGGGAACGCTGTCCCACTGTGCCTGGACCCACGCTCGGCTTTAGTCTCTGGGGGCGTGCAAATCCTAGCATATCACTACTCATCATCTTCTCCAGCTCCTTCAGTCGTCTTCCAACTGCTTCTTGTTCCTCTCTTCGGTCTTCTTCCTCGGCTTTGTCAGCCTCATCGGACGATTCAGACGAATGGGAAGATATCGGCGATGAGGCACGAGGCGGATTTTCGTTCATGTTGACGCCTCGCCTCTGTGAGAGTATCATACTAGAAGCAGATCCCTGTCCCTTAAGCAGCCGGTTGGCTAAGTTGGGTTGAGGAGATGGGCGGTGCTGTGCACCTATAGGTGTTCGTCGTCGAATTGAATGTGCCAGCCGACCAGCATCACGGGGGGCCAGAGGATGACCACTCGATGGTTGTTCGTCTTGGCGCCCCATCTCTGAAGGGCGGGTAGCTAAAGAATTGGATGTATTTAATGCCTGTAGACCCCTTAGGTCTTCTTCATATCGCACTTGAGCCCGGTAAAGTAAATATGGTAGAGGCACCTGAAGATGTGCAGACAATCCTTGCCCTTCTGTTGGGTGAGTGACAGCTAAGTGAATACACTAAAATGAATTATTACAGTCTGTTCCCCCACTGTCTGCAGCTCTAGAGCGAGCAATCACTTCCCATAGCATATTCTCCTTGTCCGCGTTCCATTGAATCTACACTTGTGCGCGTCAGACAGCGGTATCACAGTGTGGAACTCCTTGGCTCACGGGTGATGGATCATTGACCGGCCCTTCTGGTCGATTATATGGGAGCCTAATCACAAGATGGACAGGAGGGTTGATGGCAGCCATGGGTGTGGTTATTATGCTGAGGTCACGCTTGTGTCACGGAAATATTAGGGATCTGTCGCGCTAGATTAGATTTCAGCGGCTATGAATTCGAGACCTCCATCACCGTTGGGTGTGGATCGTGCTGAGAGGCTCGCCCAGTTTATCCAGAATCTGACCGTGAATAGGGAGGTCGTAGCGTCGGAGCTCGATGTCTTGCGTAGCATCTATGGAGAGAATAACATTCGAATATGGCTTCGAAGCGATGGATATGCATCTGGTGATGCCCTGAGATATGAAGTGGATACAAAGTGAGCAAAAAGTATGTCATTTGAAGCACTTTCTGGCTCATTCAATTCATGCTCATCCTTACTTCAGCCTTCCAATGTACGAAGATATACACATACAAGTCCTCGTATCTCTTCCCCAGTTATACCCAACTTCTTCGGCGCCGCAATTGCAGCTACTATCGAAATACATCGGTGCCTTCAGTGTCGACCGTGAATTGTTCGGGAATGTGCTTAAAACATTCATCTCCCAAATATCCGGAGTGGAGTTCACTCCAGATACTGTCGCCGTCTTTGATGGACTTCAACACGTTTTAGAACTGTGTTCCGTGTGGTACGGTCAGCGCCTCAGTAAAGAAACTGCTGAGGACCTTATTCGCGAAGAGGAAAGGAGACAGCGAGCAACCGGCAGTTCTGACATACATCGACACAATACACCAATTGTTGAGAGATCAGCACCTCTACCAGTGGCAATTTCAGAAGGCGTGGAGCTCATCGAAGCAGAACCAATCGTTGACCGCAAGAGTGCATTCATTGGCCGCGCATGTCGTATAACTCATCCGTCACAAGTCCGTGTTCTCTTCATGTAACCTTCCGTCGCCTCCCTGACGGCGCCGCTGTCATAGGTGCCATCTATTTTATCGTATCTGATGACAGACAGACGAATTGCTCGCGCAGAGCACCCAATAATTAATGCGTGGCGATGTAAGGTCGATGGTGTGATGTATCAAGGCAGGGTGTGGCACCGTCATGAAAGCCTTATGCTTACACCCTGATAGACAACAATGACGATGGCGAAACTGCTGCAGGAGGACGACTAGCACACTTGCTGCAAATCCTTGTAAGCATGATTGTGCAGTGTTTCATGGACACTGATGACCGGAACAGGATCTGGACGGCGTTCTTATTATTGTTACGCGCTTTTTCGGCGGAATTCATTTGGGACCTGATAGGTACCTACACGACGTGTTTCTGTCCCTGCTCAATGGTCTGTCGTAGGTTTAAACATATCAATCAGGCAGCAAGATCTGCCCTAGAGAAAGGCCACTTTCTAGACGCAGAGGGGACCACTCAAGCTAACCCACGGTCCAGGAAACGACACTGACATTGGAATACGGTAGCATGATATTGCTTCGTGGGGTAGACGGGCACTCATTCGTGAGGCTTTTTAGTTTTATAAACATACATTACATTATACCTTCGCAATTGAGCATAAACTTATAACCGACATATCCGGAGAACGGAGCTTTAATTGAAGACGATACTAAAGAATAAATATCCGCTGACGCCATAGATGCGGATTCGTTCCTTTCTTCAACCACGTCTGTTGTCGCCAACCCGTCTTTTAGCAAGCCCTCAGTACTTGTTTTTGAGAATGTCGAGTACCAAAGCGGTCAGTACTTAGCAGACCGCTGTAAGCAAGTAGGATTGTATTTGACGACCTGAGACCTAGTTTGCTGCTCTTAAAGAACCCAGTCTCATCAAAACCCAAGGTTTTATTGATGGGAACTGGGTCAACGCAAAGGATGGAAGGACGGTTAAAGTAATAAGCAAGTCTACACCTGCAATTGAACCCCGCTCAACCTCCTAATCTGGTGCATCAGACCCAGCCACCGATGAAGAATTGGGTACCGTCCCTGATATGGGTGTTGCTGAGACGAAAGAAGCAATTGATGCTGCCGCAAAAGCGTTTAAAACTTGGAGTAAAACTACTGCCAAAGTGTGTGACTTCCTCTCCTTTCAAAGAGATTGCTGAAGTAGAGGCTGGTGAAGCATCGTCACGATATTCTGAAGCGAATGTTCGATTTGATGAATGAACATCACGATGATCTGGGACTCATCATTGTCAGCTTTCTCGCTGTGATCAGTAAGTTAGTATTAACAGTTCATCTAGACTCTGGAGAATGGCAAGACACTAGATGCGGGAAAGGTATGCATGGCGTGTTTTAGTACCTCATACTCTCACGAAAGACAGGGAGAGAATGTCTACGCTGCTTCATTTGTAGAGGCCAGTCTTTTCACTTCCTCCTTTGGGTATTGGACTAACACTCGGTCTTTAGTGGTTTGGTACGCGAATTTGTTCGATTTTATGGACTTCAAGTTTAACCACTATCCGTAGCTGAGGAAGCAGTCCGGACGTATGGCGGTTAGATTATACTTCTCAGGTGTTGTGTCATGATATCAATCAATCTCTCACCTCCAGAGCACATCCCCTCACCTTTCCCCCAAACTCGCACCGTCGTCATCAAGCAGCCCGTCGGTTAGTTTTTACTACACCCTAGTCGTTTTTTTTGGAAACTAACGTCTGTTTTAGGTGTGGTGTATGTTCTCCTCTGAAATGCTCACGTCTGTCCGCTCATGTCGTCTCGTTGAAGAGCTGCCTTGACCCCATGGAATTTCCCGTCCGCTATGATCACACGGAAAGTCTGCCCTGCTTTAGCTGCGGGTTGTACAGTAGTGCTCAAGCCTGCTCCTGAAACACCGTTCTCTGCTCTAGCTCTTGTCGAGCTAGCTCGTCGTGCTGGTATCCCAGACGGTGTACTCAATGTGGTTACGACCCTTGACCACGTAAAAGAGGTGGCCGCCGAGCTTTGTGAGAACAAGACTGTAAAAGCAGTAACGTTTACAGGATCTACTGCCGTTGCCAAGCTCTTGAACAAGCAGGCCGCTGGGACATTGAAAAGGCGCGTCCAGTCTACATGCTGTGAATGTTATTCTCAACGAATTTTGCAGGGTATTGCTTGAAGCGGGTGGCAACGCACCCTTCATAGTGTTTGATGACGCCGATATCGATGACGCTGTGAATGGTGAGTCACCTTTCTTCGATCAGTTTTCGGTATCCTGATTATTTTCCTATCATCAAGAGGCTGCTTTATGCAAATTCCGTGGTTCAGGTCAGACCTGCGTTTGCGCCAACCGAATTTACGTTCAGTCGTCAATTTATGCTGAATTTGCCGCACGTCTGGCCGAGAAAGTCGCTACTTTCAAAGTGGGTGATGGGGTTCAGGAAGGAATGTGAGTATTCTGTAACATGTGGCGTGATCTCCCCCTTTTAACTTCCCCTCTCTAACACCATAACAGTACTCACGGACCTCTTATCCACTCGCAAGCTGTAAATAAGGTGGAGTCACACGTCACCGACGCTGTCAGTCGGGGGGCGAGTGTTCTCATTGGTGGATCGCGTCTGGTCCGGCCAGGATCATTCTTTGCGCCAACTGTTCTCTGCGACGTTCCCACCGACGCCAAAATTGCACATGAGGAAACCTTCGGCCCCATTGCTGCGTTGATTAAATTTGAAACAGAAGAAGAAGTTATGAAGTTGGCGAATGACGCGGATGTAGGCCTTGCTGGCTACTTCTTCTCGCGTGATATTGGACGTGTCTGGAGAATCGCTGAGGCATTGGAAGTTGGCATGGTTGGCGCCAACACCGGTTATATCTCTCAAGTATACGCGCCATTTGGAGGTATCAAGGAGAGTGGTCTTGGTCGGGAAGGCTGGCATGGCATTGAAGAATATATGAACATCAAATCTATCGCTTTCGGCGGCTTGTAAATTCAAGCCGTGTTTACAATGTACAGGATTGTCAAATTTAGAATCGGCTGGTTCATAACTAACGCTTCGGTGGCCTGTAAACCCATGATTTACATGTACAATGGTTGATACATCAGCAATCTGTTGATCATACATCTGACAACTGTTATTTTAGTGTTCTTTAAAGCTTTGCTTTAGGCTCTTCAACCACAGAATTGATGAGCGTTCCGATGCCTCCGCCAACTGCAACACGGACCTCGTCCCCATGTTTCAAGTAGATTACCGGTTTTCGAACGAAGCTGCTGTCCTTGTTAGACAAATAGATCCGAAGAGATTGGTGTGAATACTCGCCCAACGCCTGCCGGGGTTCCGGTCATGATCAAGGTCCCAGGCTCAAGCGTAGTAGCTTGGGAGAGGAAGGCAATCGTCTGCCTTACATTGAAAATTTGATTTCTGATAAAGAGAGCTAAGTGATGCCTCCCGCAGAATCGATAATCTCATACGCTGTGGTGCCGTTCTGCAAGACTTTACCGTTAACCTCAGCCTTGAGAAGCAGTTTCTGTGGGTCCGGGATTGCCCTCGCCGAGACAAGAACCGGCCCAAAAGGCGTGGTATCATCGAAACTTTTGCTCCAAGACCATTGACTGTACGAAAGCATTGTCAACATCTATGACTTTCAAAAATCTGAGCTACGCACCTTGTAGCCATTTGGTGATGTCTGAAGGAAATCTGAAGGTCTTAGACTCAGTATGATTGACCTACAGATGGGTATGCGATTTCTGACATCATTTCCGGCCGTGTAACCGAGAACATAGTTTAAAGCTTCGTCCTCTGGGACATTTTTCGCAGTTTTACCAATGACGATAGTCAGCTCAACTTCATAGTCTGGCAAGTGATGTGCAACAGGTTGCGCGACGCGAGGTATAGTGACGGGTACACCTGGGCCAATCAAAGAAGAGGCGGGCTGTGGTATAGATGAACAAAACGCAACATCCTGAGAAGATTCATACCTTATAGAAGACAACAGGGATGCTAGAACATTAGTTGATAGACGAGAAATTTTTCAGAAAATGTGTGCAGGCATACTCAGGTTTAGGTAGTTTGGCCTCTGCCTGGACAATACATCGTGATCAGTAGGATCAAAGTGATTGGGATCTAGTACGACGAACTGCATGGTCCGCATAGTTGAGCCCCAGGCATCTCACTAGACCGACTGACAAGCTGATTAAGTATGCGAATAGACATAATGTCTAAGGTCACACCTTGGTCCCTCGACAATGGCTCTAATAAAATAGCCACAGTGAGCACTCTATCGGTGACCTTGGCACTTGAATCTAGTGCCGAGCCAGCAATCTCATGAGCCTTGACTGTCTTCTTCGCATAAACAGCCAGTCCGACTACAGCATGTAGGTCAATCATAGTGCCTACACAGTTGATGTGAATGTCACGGCTACCATCCAACGTGGAATCCACAGGTTGACCAATGTGAATTCTGTTCGTTTCAGCAGCCACAAATCGAATGAGACGTGTCCAGCTCTGGAACTGTAAAGAAAGATTCAATTATCGTGCTGGAGGCTCACCATTGTGCGTTAAGTCAATTTGAGATATGCTTTGTGAGAGATGACAGTAGATATATATTTCTTGGACTCCCCGACGAAGTCCCGGCCGGCCCGTCGCGGGAGACAAGGTGACTAGCTAAGCGCTTACATAAACTTTCATTCCGACCACGTGATTGAGTGAACGAGCGTGGTATACAAACTTTGCATCTAATGAGTATGAAACGGACACTGGAGGATGCCCTAGACGATGTGAGTCTTCATAACCCCTTATAATATGTCTATTTGATACTTTGAGTAGCTCTCGTCTTCTCGGTCGTCGCTAACCCGACATAGCAGGGCGTTGGATGCCCTCGAGCATATTCTCGTCGAATTATGCGTGCACCCATGTGAAACGCCGGAGCTGGATGCGTTTTTGAAACTCCAGGATGGATTCGAGTGCAACGGTATGTACTGTCATACTTTCGAGACAGTGCTAATCGTTATCCCAGTTGCATCCCACCTCATGCATTTCATTTCAACATTAATTCCTTCTCTGCAACAGAGCGTGAACTCTGTTAACACGGAGAGTGCGTGAATAGACCTACATTCACTTGCAAAGCTAATTATATTTTGCAGACGCTACGGTTCCGGAGGCTTCATCTATATCGAGATTCATCGTCCAAGCTTTGTTAATCCTTCAAGGTGTAGCTCTCTTACACCACTCAAGCAAGTTATTCTTGAGCAGGAGGTGGTGCATCCAAGTATATACCATATAATCTCCCTCCTTACAGGTCTGACTGTCTGTCAGATATTCGCGGACTTATTGTCTATTTCTAGGCATATGTCCCCAACTCCTCTGTCGAGTTCAACCAATACCGTCTCCAACTTATCTTCTTCAAACAGCACCGTGACGCTTGCTTCCAGTACCATAGATACTCTATTGTGCGTTCTCGTTGATGCTCCTACTGCACTGCGCGTCTTCGAGGAGGTGGATGGTGTGGAGGTGGTGGTCAAGATTCTTAAGAGAACAGGTGTGGCAAAAGACGTTAGGTACCGGTCTCGCGTTTGGTGTGGCAGCTATAAAACTGATGCAACATGTAGAATGAAATGTATAGAGTTCCTATACTTCTATCTCTTGGACGAAACTGGAGAATTCTCCCTCACTACAAACATGCAGCCTTCTAGGACCCTTTCTTCATCTCAGAAAGGTCCACGCCCAGCCCCGCCCCGCCTGCCATCTCTGGATGTGTCCACAGCCCCTTCCCCCTCGGTCTCACCAGATTCCACACCCCCTCCCACGCCCCGCAAGGTTCCTCTTCATCTAGCACTTCTTCGCAAAGACCTCGACTTCGTGCCCGTGACACCTAAGAAAATATCGCGCCTGGGGGCGAATACTTCCCGCACTGGAGCAGGACGTACTCCGCACAGCGTAAGACCAGGACACATCTCGCCTATTGATATGTCTGTCATTCCCGCATCACCTACGAAAAGAAGACAGATCATCGAGAATTCGCCACCGTTACGTGCAGAGCAGAGTCGGGGCGACCACCGAAGAAGTACGCAGGAAAAAAAAGACGTTTTAAGCAGCTTATTAGGGAACGTCGACGCGCTCGTCGAAGGGGTGACGAAGTCAGGAATATGGGGCTTAGGTTGAGCGCGTGTCAATTCTAATGAATATAATATGTCTACGTTGCAAGGAATACAGGACAAGATGAACTTGAAGGTTATGACAAAGGTATGGAGGACTACAATGAGCGTGTGGTGCATTGCCCTAGTATATACATTGAAGGCCACGCAACGACGGAAATGATGTTTACCGTTGCCAAGGGTGGTGACAGTGATATAATCACCGCGTTCTTATAGCAGGTCACTTCCTGCTGGCGTTGCTCGAAGTCAAGGGAGCTTCTATAGGCTCGTTCATTTCAGAGGGGAAGTGACACGTTAGTCAGTCGTCAACAAAGAATCAGTTGTGAAGCTGAAAATTACATGTTGTTTCCAAAATGAGCATGTGATGTTCGCCGAACGATACACTAGTTTGTGTATTCGACTGGGTATTAGTAGATAGACGGTACAAAAAATTGGCTGTCTGTAACATGCAGGGGAAGATGGGACGAACTAACGAAAGCAAGAACATGATGCAACGAGTGATAATAGCAAAAAACAAACTTACAACCCCCTTCCAACTCAATTCGGGCGACTCTTTCGTTACAATCGCCTCCCGTGCATCCCTGGTATCCGCATCACAACATTGGTGTGATCCATATCGCTAGCCCTCGCAATGCCTTCCCCACAATATACAACTCCGAAACTACATAGTCAATCCAGTCAGCCCTTACCAGGCCACATGATGCACTACTCCGAAGTCGTCCACGTGTAGCGAATCGCTTTAAGGCTCTCCGCTTCCGCCTCTATGTCTTCACCCTCTAGTAATTCGATTGGGGTGCCTGATTGGTGTATTGACGTCTGGCTGTTCGGGCTTAGGACTGTGGGCTTTGTTTCCATGGGATAGACAGAGTGGAGATACCCTGGGCTGCCATCATCATACACTGACCCTATCAGGTTATTTCGCACGACGAGGCGATCACGGTGTCGTGATTCGACTGAGACAGCACCGAAAAGAAGGTCCATGTCCTGTGAGCAGGACGGAAAGACGTTTGTGAGCGACCTGTTGGGTATTGTACATTGCTGACGTACCTCCAGCGACAGTCCACGCGTTTCCGGTAATAAAAACGAGTACAGACAACTATGTTGGCATAAGCAGCTTGCCAATTGCATATATGGGAATAGCGCATGACATTACACTCACGAAACTATGTTGACGGATGCGAAAAAGAAGAAAACGCCGCCATGCGTGAGGTGTGCCTCCAACTCCGGTGTAACATACGATACGACGAAGTTCCACAACCATTGTGTCGCAGCTGCCCATGCTACGCCGTATGATCTAATATGCACAGATATCAGAACCAATTGCACAGAACGGGTATTGTGGTCGACTCAACCGCAGATTGTTACTGAATATCTCGCTGCAATATACCCATGGCACAGGACCCCAAGCTGAACCGACCCCAGATGAGTTGCACACTACAAGAGAAGCACCAAACTTACAAAAACAGTATGGTATTACTATAAAAGGGGAGCGTCCATAAGCTTTGCAGTTTGAGAAGAGTAGTGCCCACCATAAAAATAAATCATGATGGCCATGACAATAGATGCCTTTGACACATGAGGCGACTCCGTGTCAGGGGGATGAGTTTTGAACAGTCCGCCGAGGATGAAGAAGAACACGGCCATCAAGAAGGCGCCAACTTTACAAACGTTCAAGGAAAACAATTGAGCAGAAAGGTTCACGTCAAGGTTACCAGGGAGCTGACGCACCCATGAGCGACCGTTTCCGTCCGAACTGCTCGATTCCGGCAAACAGGAATATGGTGGTAGCGATGACCTTGACTAGTCCATAGATGCCCGAGGCAAACAGTGTCGAATTCGTACTCCCAAGCCCGATCGACTGAAACACCTGGGGAGCGTAGTACCCAATCGAGTTCTGACACAAATGCAAAGGGATACGATCAAAAAATCCGTTCTTTATATCTATGAGCAGCAGCGGGCCATTTACCTGACCACTCCACTGCTGCAACGTGAACATCGTGAAGGCAATCATGAAGCGGATCCAATGTCCGCGGTGCAAACACTCCCGAAGTGGTCCTTTGCTCTCACGTTCCTCCTTAACGGTAGCTAGGATCTCAGTGAATTCTTCTCCTACGCGCGGGTCGTCGACAGGAAGTTTACGGAACCATGCCAGATTCACTAAAGACTGTGATTAGGGGGAGGGGGCTGAGGATCAGTTTCAGGGAAGAGTAAGGAAAAAAAGAGGCAAGTGCACTTCTTCTTCCTGATTATGACGTGCGAGCCAACGCTGGGGAAGGAAAGAGTGAGTATGGGGCAACGAGCAGAGAGAGAAAGGAATACTCACGGGGCTTTCACGGCAGAAGAGAAGGAGAATGAACATCACCCCTACTGGAGCGATTTGAAACCCCATAGGTATTCGCCATTGCTTCGTGGATGTGCTGAAGTGGAGATTGACTACAGAGAAGACAAATAAACTAGGGGAGAGTTACTCGGGAGCGGGGACGGACCTCCGTAGACTATCCAATAGCTTATCTGCGGGTAACATGAGTATGCTCGTAGATAAAACCGTGTCGATAAAGGGAAAACGCACCGCGATGCCTACAGTAAGGCAAACTTGGAATAGACCCGTGATCCGACCACGGACTTCCTTTGGAGCTACTTCCGCCACGTAGGTAGGACCCAGCATGGACTGGCGTGCACAAGTAAGAAGTCAAGTGAGTACCGGGCGCAATGAAGGGCATACCATCGCACCGACGCCCAAGCCAGCAACAAACCTGCCGGCATATATAAAGGAGAGCTTTCGTAACCCTGCAACCTGAACTGAATGAACACAAGGGGGTTAACATGTGTCACAACATATCAGGGCACTATTACCTGCTGCACCGATGAGAAAAATTACAGATACAGCCTATGAGAGCGGTAAGTAAGTACCTACGAAGAGACTGCAACGGACATACAAGTAGAGATCTTCGACGGCCTGTCCACTCGCTCAAGGGCGCGCTGAGTAGAGCACCGAAAAAACAACCTCCTTGTAGGATAGAAACGACATGGGCTGCGGCGATTGTTAAAATTGAATGTGCGATAGACACGGGGGAGAATGGACGAACAAGTTATAGAGGTGATGTCTGCGCGAGACCGACCTGAAAGGCCGAAGTCTTGTTGGAACCCTTGCATCTGCAGGACACCTCCCGCGACACCAGTATCATCTGGCAACAAGTGAGCGATGACGAACGGGAGAGAAAGAGACGCATACAGCCGAATATAAAAGCGCCAAGATAGGCAACGAATGTGAGTAAATATACACTGCATATTCACGATGAAAGGCGAGCAAGACGAGAGGGGAAGAGAGCGTACCGAGAGTTTGCAGTGAAGGACATGAGAGACAAGTGGAGGAAGAGGGCCCTCCTAAGATACGAGAGAAGGGTACTCTAGTAGAGAAGTAGAGATCTGGTGAGTTCATATTAATGCGCGCTGGCGTCTGCGGTGACGGAATGATCTTGTTTTGAATTACTCTGTTCCCCAATTTTGACCTCTTCTAGACGATCCTGACATAAAGCTGCTTTAACACCTGTGGGGACGTTGGTTCGGATGATGGATGGCTGAAAAATAGATCCGAATGAGGTCCCAATGGACCCAGTCATCAATGGCCATATAGTGCTTGATTGTTGCAGCAGTTAATACTCAGGTGTGTATAGAATCAGCATTATCAGGCACGGCCGTCAGGAACTACTAGAACATGAGTGTCTATCGCTCGGATCAGCATATTTTTGCGACATCACATCGGTCACGACTTTCTTCATGTCTTCACATCTTGCAACCAAACTACTAGAACATGAGTGTCTATCGCTCGGATCAGCATATTTTTGCGACATCACATCGGTCACGACTTTCTTCATGTCTTCACATCTTGCAACCATCATATAGCCTCATCATATTCTATCCATGGGCCAGACTGTCGATCGAACCCTGCCTCATCCTCGTGTGGGTCCCATGACAGGGCCGACCATTGGAAACTGGGTCAATCAAACCAAAGCATTCCCCATTCGATGTAATATCGTTCTTGGAATTATCACGCCTGGGAGACATTCGCATATAATTGTAACCGTCAAACCTGAGTGCTACTCAACACATTGCACATACCCAACCTCTTCTCTTGCGGCGGTTACTTCAATCGACTCAGTCTATTAGTCCACGTCTCCAGAGTAACGTGATGACTGTTGGCTGGCTGGTGTCTTTTAGAGCTATGGTAGTACACACGGGGCTGCGCCTGAAGTCTTTCAAATGATGCATTTTCTCCAAAGATGCCTCAGTGAAAGCAATCGGCTCTCGCACCCGCTGCTTTGTAATCCCTAACTGCGCTCGAGTACAAGTGTCACACTGAGTTTTTGTAGCTTGTCTGTTAGTAACATTTCCTCTAGTGATCATGGGTAACATGTCAAATAAAAGACGTTCGAGGAAGAGCATCTGCAAACCTGTAGATATGTTATTAGATATCAATCAATATATAACTCGCATGTCTTCGGGCTCTGTCATTATAAAGGTTCAAGAAGGTTATGCATTTTCCAACCCAAAACGTCCTCGTCTCTCCCACACTCACGGTGGTTGTCCTGTACACAGAGGCTTCTATAGCATTCTGCTTCCGGCTTCCGCTTCAGGTGCTCATCCTCAGCTTTGCCACCAGGGTGGATGCATAAACTATCCACCGGATTGACTATAGAAAACCTTTAAGCCAGGTTTATCGACTTACTATAACGGCTCATTGAGGGACCCGTGCCAGGCTTGTTCCATTCATACTGATCCGCAAAGCACGTGAATACAAAGATAGGAAATCAATATATAGTCGTGGGTACGTGCACGGTGCCAACATGCAGCGTGCGAGAGGGAATTTCAGCGTGGTACGGGTAATCGAATATCTAGAGACAAGCGCAGCAAAACCGGTAGCTTGGCTTAAGAGTAGTAGCGCCATGCAAAGTAAGCGCCTAGCAAGGCTAAAGGAATGAGATAGGTCATAGCGCTACAAGACAGCTGTTTAAAGGCTGTGACTGGGAGTGCTCAGGAAGGCTTACCCAGATGACGACTGTTCTCTGGCAGTCGTGCCTGTCATCCTTGTTGGGATGTTTTTTGTCTTGAGGGCCTGTAATGGGTGTCGTAAAATAGGATGAATAAGCGGACAGTGTGATGGAGATGAGGACGCACGCCGTCCTGCTCAAAGTCACCAACGAAGAGGCCACTAAGGAGATTCCGGGCTTCGTCTGAGTGGCCTACGTCCTCAAACGCTTCGGTGGCATCCTTGCCTGCAGAGACTCCGAATGTGAACGCAAAGTCTTACTAGATAGCCAAGTGCTTACCCGCTTCAGCAAGCATAACCTCATCTCCCCCAGGGTGCTGAACGCAAGATATAACTCGGCCGATCAAACGATCTATCAGGACATACCTCATCGATAAACCTCGAGACATCGTAAACTGCAGCATGTTGCATCGTGAGTACAAAAAAAAGGAGCTGGATCGCTGAGACAGACCCTTATTGTGCACAAGGATGTAGAGGTTTTCCTTGTTGGAGTGCGTCTGAAGCTCCTCGAAGGTGACTATCTTGGCTTTATCCGACATTTCAAGTGGTGGTGAGAGTGTGAAAGGACGCGCGCTAGTTTCAAATTTGAAATAGACAATATCCCATTATATCTTTCTCTCCGATCCTGAGGACGCTCAAACGATAGAATCTGCTAGAAAGTATGTAGAACTATATGTACATGAGAAGGATGTCTGCTACAGTTTAGTACTCGACATGGCACAGGAGTTCTACAGAGCGCAGTCAAGTGTGGATAGTGCAATATTCTCTGCCACGATCGCGGAGAGGGGACGAAGGCATCGACGGGCACGTGTCCCCATATTATAGCGAGTGGGAACAGAATGGGAAAAAGAAAAAAAAGGAGGAAACAGTCTTATCACCGTGTTCGACGAGCAAAATATTGAATTGACATGGAGGTTAGGAAAACGGTTCAGGCGGAGCTACAAGTGCAGAAACCTTTCCTTTTACGTTAGCGCCTCATGCCAGCTACTGTATTGTCTCGGTTTAAAGGGGCCGCAGAGCTCTCCCTCCGACGTCGACGTCCCTTGGTTCCTTTTTCTCTTCTACCCTCGCCTCACACAGCGCGATGTTCACGTCAGAAGGGTTTCAGACACCTAGGCCACGTCCTCCAGCTCAGTTGCGTCGCTCGACGTCTAAAGGCTATCTACTTAACAGCGAGGGTGCTCCCCCTCCACCTTACATGCTCGAGTTTCCCTCTCTCCACCATAGTGTTGACTGTGATACCTCTGATCCCGTCGTTGCGACTGCGAAGATGATGGGCATCCAGCTGGAGGAAGAGCCCGAGTTGTCTCCGACCACTCTGGCCGAAGTGAGCCAGAAGTCAAGGGAGGAGCTCACAAAGCTATTTCTTCAGGCTGAGAAAATCATCAGAACTCGGGAGACTGGTGAGCAGCTGTGTCTATAGTCATTGTGTGCTGCATATATGCGCATATACCTGCTCATCTGCCTTTAGAGCTGTCGCTAGCAGCAAATCTGGGAAAGACTCTCCTCGAGACCAACGAGGCTCTCAAGCTTCGTCATGATGCACTCCTCTCGCGTCTTCCAGTCATGCAGTCCCAGATGTCCCTTCATACTTCAGCTTCCAAGGCGGCTGCGAAACCTAAGCGTTCCCAGAGCGACCCATGGGCAACGGACGACGATGTCCCCGCCTCTGCCCTCCATTCTCGCACAAGCTCTATAATTGGCTCTGCGTGCTGTTCCCCCACACACTCCCGTACCAACTCCGTCAACGACTCCTTTACATACCGCGGTCATGCGCGCCGTATCTCTGCTTCTCCCTCTGCGCTGCTCGCCCTCTCAGAAACTAACGCAGAACTCATTGCTGAGCTCACTCACCTCCGTGCCTCTACGGACTCAGCGCAGATCGAAGGTGCCCGCCGGCTGCGCAAGTTGGAGCGCGAGATTGGGGGGCTCAAGGCTGAACTGGACGCCAGCCAGCGCACGAATGCTGAATTAGAGGAACGCGTCAAGGACCAGTTATATGAGGAGCGAAAGCGTGATCGTGAAGACAGGCTTAGGAAGTTGAGGCTTGCGGAGGAAGCTCAGGACCAGGAAAGCGATCAGGAGATAAAAGATTTCGCACCTCAAGGACAAGGCGTCGATTTGTGGAGCTCGATAGCGACACCCCGCATGGGGAGAATAATCCCTCCGCGTATTGATACAGATATCACGTTAGGCTCGGAGCCCGAAGAGCCGCATTCTGCGTACGACGCGTCCGTTTCGTCGGCCTCGTCCTGTCATTATGGCACCATCTCCCCCCGTGAGTACGCCGTTGTAGCCCAGCTATACCGCAAAGTCGAGGAGCTCCAGGAGGCGAACGCGGACCTCGGAGCGCGTAACCGCATCGTCCATGAGCGGCTTGCACGCGCCGAGCGTGACGCATTAGAAATTAAACGCGTCTATGATGAAATCGGCGAGGAGATTGGGGCGGAAGCTGATGTGGAGCTGAGCGACGCTGAAGGCGGTTTTAGGAGTACCGTCAGAGGGACGAAGAGTCCCGCGGCTTCACTAAGGAGCCCGCGGACCGCCAGGAGCGTGACGCCCCGATCCAGCAGTTGGAGTTACAGAAGCAAGAACAGGGCTGGGCACTCATTCTTAGAAGAGACGCCAAAAAAGAAGGGCAAGGCGGCAACGGGAACGCGTGAGATTGGGAATAAGCATATGTTTAAGGGCACGCACACCGTCAAGAGTCGTAAACCGCTCACGGGTGCACTCTTTTCCCCTCCCTCTGCACAAGACGGTGCGGGGCGTACACCTTCCATTATCCTCGTCCCCTCTCGTTCGCCGCGTTCCAGAAATATGAGACGGGGTAAAGCTGAGACAAAGCAGGAATCTTTGCTATCCCGCCCTTCCTCACCGTTTGACGCGTTCGGAATACACCAGCACTTTCCGGATTCCTCTCGTGTATCTAGTCGCGCCGGATTCGGGACAAGAAGTGGTAGCTCTTCGTCGTATCTCTCTACATCGTCGTACGCGTCACTAGCGCGCTATGCGAGGCAGAGGCACCCGCGACGTAGTCTGGGGAGTGAGCTCGGTGTTGAATTCGGTACAGATTGGGGCTTGGACCAACCAGAAAATTCTCAACATAGTACGTTCTTCGGTGATGATTCGGTCAGAGCCGACGGCGTCGTATATAGGGACATTGACGCAGAAGACGAAGGGCGGGAAGGAGAGGAAGAGGGGGAGGGAAGGGAGGATGAGGAGGATCCTGCACTTGCTGCACTACGGAATGCTTTAAGCCCGCTCAATGCTGGACGCCTTCTTGAAGAAGATGAGCATATTCTCCCAGTTGGCGCCCTGCGCTCATCTCCCGGAGAAGCCTTCCAACTCGTCTCGCACGCTGTCGCCGTGCGGCCTAACCGCTGGCTCGAGTCAGACGACGGGCGCACTCGCGGACCAGCTCCGCGTGATATTCTAATGCACCATCCATTTTTCTCGCCGCACGGTACTTACGCGGAGGACCCGTGGGAGACCACCCGCTACCCTGATATTGAGCCTTGCGATGATAATAAAGGTAGTGTGCACACGCGTACGTGCCGCAGAGAGCGTGCGTTAGAAAGGATGGCTTCGACGCGTCGCGCGTCGCATGGCGAGGATCTACTCGCGCTTGTTCATGCGTCGCAAGTTCAGCCTGTGGGTCATGCACCGCGTCAGGCGCACAATGTTGTGGAGAAGATTAAAAGTGCCTCGACGAATGCGCTCGTCGACCTGTGGATTTTCCTCCAATTTGTGGTCGTCATCTGCACATTTCTTTATACGATGACCAAGCGTGGACCGAGAGAGGTTCTGGGTGCACCACCTCGACGTACGTGAGGTTTTATCTCAATCTTACGCTTTTGTTTTTGTGTCTTTACACTTTGCATTGTCACAATAACACCCACGTCTATTTCACAAATCCAAACCAACTGCACTCGACTTCTGATGAATTTTTTTATTCAATTTTGTTATACAAATACCCATAATTCCGTCACTCAAACTTGCATTCCGTCAAACCGTCACTCTCTCACTTAGTCCCTGTATTTACACATGAATACATAATATTTCGGAACAACATGACACAATCAGACTTGAAAACTGACAACCAAGAGCATGAGCTATTATCGACATGTATAGTTTACTTCTTATCTCCTTCAGTCGGCTTATTCGAGGGCATGAATGTATTCGTGTCTGAGGTGGTAGATGATGACTGTCCAAAGCCGAAAAAGTTATTTGGGGCAGCCCCCGCACCTGTTGAAGGCGCTTGAGAAGGCGCTTGAGAAGGCGTTTGGGCTGGACTGAAGGGATTGGCGTTGGGCGTGGAAGTGGAAACGCTGGTGTTTCCGATGTTTCCAAAGCTGAACGAAAACGCAGGCTTTGGTTGTGACGCCGATGCCTCAGGTTGACCGCTGGGTTTCCCGAATATGGAGGGTGGAGCTAGCGTCGGCTTTGACGCTTCCGATTGACGGTTTGAGTTGCCAAATATTGACGATGAGCTTGACTGCGACGCTGGTGCATCAGACTGACCAGGAGGCTTCTCAGCTGTAGAGGGAGCAGCTGGCTGTGAAGCTTCAGACAGTCCGGTAGGTTTCCCGAATATTGATGGGGCGGGCGGCTGAGTATCTGTTGCAGACTGACCGCTAGGCTTTCCGAATATAGGAGTAGCGGGCGTCGATATCGATGGACCAAGCTGACTGGAAGGCTTTCCAAATATCGACGGTCCGGCTGACTGTAACGATGATGTATTGGGTTGAGCGTTAGGATTCCCAAACACAGAAATGGCCGTCTTCGACCCATCGGATGTGGCAGGAGGCTTAGAAAACGAAAGTGCAGGGGGGGTTTCAGCAGACGTAGACGATGGCTGGCCAAATACATTTATAGATGGACCAGAGGGGGTAAACGGCGATGGCTTATTGGCACTTTCGGACAGGTTCGAGGTTCCTTGCTGTGACTGAGATTGTGATTGCCCAAAAATGCTTGTGGAGTGGGGTTTACCGGTCGTCACAGATGAAGTGGGAGCACCAAATGGTGAGGACCAGGCATTCTGTGCTGTCGTAGTGGTTTTTGATGGTTCCGACGAGGCAAGAGCGGGCCCAAGGCGATTTAATAGTGAACCTGAGTTTGGAGTAGTCCCTGACGACATCCCTGAGTTGTTATTCTGAGGAGTGCTAGGTATACCGAACTGGAAAGCGGGGGGTGCCTGAGTCGTGGTCTGCGAGGATTGTGATACAAGATTGAAGGAAAATGGTGAATTGCCTGCAGGTGCAAAGGGTGCGGAAACAGGTTGTGAGGTCGGTTTTACGACGGGGTTTGATGCTAAGGACTTTCCCTGCCCCGAAGACATGATGGGGGTGGTCTGGGGGTTAGTAAAACCGAAACCATGGGGTTTAGGAGGATCGCTTGCATTGGCTTGCGTGGGTGGAGTATTGAAGTTGAAGGTCGGTTTGGAATCACTGGTTGTGGCTGGAGCAGAGGACGGCGTTGAGGACGATTGGACGAAGGAAAACGATGGCTTTGACATGACACTTTTGTCTGCTTCGGAGGATGTAGAGGCAGATGTAGGTGGCGGCGCAAAAGTGAGGGAAGGTTTGATAGGTGTGGACACCGGTTTGGCCGGTGGCGACGCAGCAGTTTGCGTGGAAGTCGGAAACGGTGACGGGGTGACCAGTTGTATCGTAGTTCCAGGACCAGATGTAGTAGTGATTGAGGGTTTCGCGAAAAAATTGGGTATAGACCCAGCGTTGGTATCTGATGCTAGTTTTGTAAACGGTGAAGGAGCAGTGAAGGAGTCTGTTGGTGATCTCGCAAATGGCGAAGGGGTAGCAAGGGGACCCAACGATGGTTTCGCAAAAGGTAAAGGAGCAGCTGGGGTCGTTGCTGTCGTTCCCTGGGCATCAGTAGTGGCAGCGACGGAAGCAGAAGTTGGTTTAATTTCTTGAATGGGTTTATTCGTCGTCGGTGCGAGTGGAGTAGATGCTGCAGCAGGTTGCAGGAGGGACTTTGCCTTATCCTTATCCTTCTCTTGCTGCTCTTTTTCTTTTTTCTCCTTCTCCTTCTCGAGACGAGCCCGCATCTTCTTTAACGAGTTAGCCTCCATATCCTGCTTTTCCCACTTCGAAAACGACTTAGAGGAACGCAATTTTGGGCTCTCGCCAGGATTGTTTATGAGTAAATGCGCCGAAGCAACGCGGCGGCCAACATTACTCGGCGCCAAGTCGAAAGGATTCTGCATGCTAGACGAGCTGATGGACGCGCGACCTTTCACAGGGCTAGGTGGAGGACCTCCCCAAAGTAAGCGCTTCCCTACTGAAGAAAGTCGTTCGTCTTCCATTGTAGCTTCTGCTTTTATCGGGGTATTAGAGGGGCTGGGATCTTGCCACGCTAACTCGAATCTCTCTTTGGCGGCCTTGTACTCCTCGTCATTTAGCCATTTTTCAACCACCACGTCAACATTCGTTCTCGCGTCGTTATGAGCAGAGTCCTGGGGCTGCGCGCAGAGTCAATTCTCCTACGCAAGAGATGCAACATAAACACAGACCATGGGAAACTTGCTACGCTGCTGCTTGATAAGTGCATGACGCAAGCGATGACCGTCTAACCCAACTTTGAAAGACTGGCCGTTCACCTCCCAAATCTCGCCCACTCTACGACCTCCACAAGCAGGATCTTCAGTAATATCAAGGTCATCATCCGATTCAGAGGCATCAGCAGAGCCAATTAGACCATCATCTTGTCGCTCTTCATGCCGTCCACGCTTATGACGCGTAGCCCGATTATCGCTTTCAGCATCTTTTTCATTTGATGCAGACCCTTCAGGTGACCGATCACGCTTGCGACTGCGGGACGAAGACTCGTCCGTTTGTCTCCTCCCATCAGCCCGTCGCTTGCGCAAAGGTTGGGTCATATGTAACTCATCCGGGTTCTCAGCAGAGTCGTCATCAACGGAATCTAGGTCATCGCGTTCTCTTTTAGTACCTCGAGTGGGCTGAAGCTCTGTGTCTGAAGATTCATGAGCCATATCGACGTCGACGTCTTCCATTGCGTGAGGTTCGGAAGCTGCCAAAGAACCCTTGCGAGCGCGCTTGTCCCGTGACATCTCCCAGTCGCCCTCGCCTTCATGATTAGCATGTCGTTTCGATCCTCGTTTGGAAATTTGTAGAGAAGGGCGACGCGAGCCGCCAGGCATCCAAGGAGCGTCGTTATCACCGTCTATGAAATCTTCCCCGTCGACACGAGTCCTCTTTGATGTCCGATCATCATTGTCGTTGTCATCATTATCCACGTGATGGTGTTTCCTACGTTCAGGAAGTGAGTGGTCACCTTCAGTGTCGTCCGAGAGCATGCGGCTATTGACATTAGCACTGGAATAACTAGATCGCGGTCCTTGTGCAGTTTGGTGCGTACTATTTATATTTAGATCACGACCTCGGTCGGGATTGTGAGAGTCAGAAAAGTCTTGTGCTTCGACTGCTGGTAGTCGACTAGGTGAATGTGCATTAAAAAAACAGGTTGATGGTAACATATGATGTTGTGCGATGCGAAACCTTACCTAGATTGTGCCACGAACTCGCCAACAGGAATCAACGATGGATCCGTTGACTTTTCTTGAAGGAGCACTGGGTGCATACTGAGGCCCGACGAGGCTGATGCAGAATCTAAACGATGGTGATAAAGAAAAATTAGAAGATCAATTATATCCAACATACCTGCGTGTAATGGTCGTTGGCGCAATCCACCGCATCCTCCAAATCTTTGAGAACCTGTCCCTGCTTGAAGAGGGTGCGGTCGAGCTGTTTGGATTGTTCTTTCCTGCTTTTTTTTTTCCCGCTGCTTTCGTGCCAAAGCAGCCGCTGCATATGCTACATTAAAAGGTCTATCATCGTCATCAGGAATCCCGCGCCGTCTACGGTTGGCACTGAAAGCACGTAGAATGAGGTTAAGACGTGAATGTTGGGAGCCAAAACATGACTCACCGTCTGTGCACATTTTCTTGCCACTGTTGAAACACGGTTCTTCCGTTCCTCCACACCCAGACAAGGCCAAGTATGAGGCCAAGGACCCAAGCCACAGTGAACAGTGAACCAGTCCCACTTCTAAAGCCAACAGTGTTGGAGAGGGTAGGTTCAAGAGCATCATGCACCGCCACCCACTTTGACGCGTCTGACGGTAGAAGAATCTCTGGCTGAGAGTCGTCTTCTAAGATTCGAGGAAGATAATAATTGTCGCTGTTCATGGCGATATCGAGTTAGTGGTGGCTAGAGGGTGTACGTGGTTCCATGTGGGAGGAAAGAAGTGACTCAGCCAAATTGCTGTCCAATTGCGGCGTCAATGAAAGGATAGAAGCTGAATCTAAAAACCGACGCTTCCACCTTTGTCCACAACATGAAAGTATGTTTGAATTTTTCCTCTGGTCTCGTTCTCACTTGTTTGCTCAGATATTGACCGAAGAAGAACTGAAAGGGCATCAGCGGGCGACCTACATTGGCGGTGCAAAGGGGTTCTTTGGAGGACTAGCAGTTGCTCTGCCAGCTTCTCTAGTTGCTCAGCGGCGTTGGCCATACTATCGTACCTTACCGCCGTCCATCAAAGCTCTGGGTGTCGTCTCCGTCGTCGTGCCAGCATTTGTTATTGCCGCAGAACAAGCTGGTCACAGGTTCGAGCGTCAGCAATGGTGAGATTACATTGTTTTCTTCACGCAGATGTAGTTACTGACGCTCTGCGTAGGTCTGGAATTGGTAAACAAGAGTTGGAAGCTGCAAAGTCTGCTGAGCAGCGTCATTGGGAATCTCTAGACACAAAAGGAAAAATCAGTGAATGGGCCAACCGTAACAAATGGGGAATCATTCTAGGCTCGTGGGGAGCTAGTATGGTTGGCTCTTTTGGTATCATTATGCGAAATCCGTACCAAACATTTCCACAAAAGGTATGATGATTCTGCTAATGATTGACCTAAGGTTTAACTATATATAGGTTGTGCAAGCGCGTATGTGGGTGTGTGCTCCCTTTATTTTAAAGCCAAATATGTATTAACTACATTGCGACAGGCACAAGGTTTGACTGTTGGTATCATCATCGGGTCTGCAGTGCTGTCCGCCCACTCACGCCAAAAGGTCGACTTCTATCACCCGCATTCTACGCCTGACCATTCGTGGGCTATTGCTGTTCGTCACTTACCAGTCTCCTACTTTCTTCCCTTCACTGACATGTCATTCAGGTAGCCGAGTCTGAAAAAGAGAGGAAAGAGAAACATCCAACATAGCTATCGAAACGACATGAATACATATTTTCCATGTATTTTTCCCGCTCTAGGCTCACCCTCGACAGTTGGCCATCCATCTATCGATCTACATATGGCAGAAATATGGTAAATCAAGAACTAAATCGAGCATTATTGTTGCGGCAAGTACGGCAAGTATAAGACGTATCATGCTTCGAATCACTGTAAGACTCACCCTCTATCCCTGATCAGCAAAATCGCCTGCCTTTTTAGTCCATCCTTGCATCGTCGGCCCTTCATTTCCCCCCCAACTCCCTGATACATATACCACTGGCGTGGACAAATGTTCCCTTCAAGTACTTTAAACTTTATAGCATGTGTCCATGCTTATGTTCATGTATGTCCAAGCTGAGTGATTATGTAAGCATAGATTCAAGAATATCATGACATGTAGCTGTGTTGTATGACATGATCACATTGATAAGCCTTCCTAACCACAGTCAACCTCCTGTTGAGCATCTTTGGAAGTTTTTGCTTACAATCCAAACTATTTACATAACAATTGGAACTTCCATACTTAAACATCCTATTGCTAATCAAGTGTCCTGAATGCCTCTCTTAATATGTAGTGAAACAATTAACAATCAGGTCCAATCATAATTATTTCTTGGAAAGAAGCACCCTGACTATTGTCAGAATTCAATTATCAAAGATAGAAGTTATAGATGAATGTAGTGTTAGTAATAGTGTTTGGAAATGTTTTTAATAGAAATAGAATGATATTTGAAAGTGAATAAAAAGTTGTCATGATCACAGTTGTCACGATCATGATTTACGATTTGTTCCTCCGTCCGAACCATTCGAACCATTCGAACCATCCGAACCATCCGAACCATTCGAACATCACATTTCCGAAACCACTCTTCGGAACCCGCTTCATCGGCAGACTTGTCACACCTACAAC
>QMFG01005516.1:0-27831 GCA_003314545.1 Ramaria sp. MG151 | reverse complement strand
AATCTGGTTTCTTGGTTGGGTCCTTGTGATGTTGCTAGGATGATTCAAGGTGTTATGGGTGACGAAGTGTTGGGTGGTTGTAGGTGTGACAAGTCTGCCGATGAATCGGGTTCCGAAGAGTGGATTTGGAAATGTGATGTTCAGATGGTTCGGATGGTTCGGAAGGCGGAACGGATCATAAATCATGATCGTGACAGCAGTCTATAAATTGCTCTATTTGATGTTTAGTGAAACAATCAATAACCAGGTCTGATTATAACCTTTTCTAGAAAAGAAGCACCCTGACTATCCCCATCACTATCCCCATGTTTTCCAAATGAACTCATTGATGGAGTTGTTTCTATTGTATCAAAGCTTGTGATGTCATTACATATTATTAGGCTCCATGATATGAATGTTCTAGACTCTCACGATCACCTTCTGAAGGATTTGCACACTATTAACTCTACCCAAAGAGCCATATGATTTGGAACCATGTTTCAAGAGTTATTATTGGTCCATTAATCCATTTCCTCATTCACAATTTTCCTACCTCCCTTGTTCTTTTATCTCTATGGACTTTCATTAGTATACATGTACCTTAGCTACTTTCCAATCCTCACAAACTCTTTCCCTTTCACTCTCCCTTCTGCACCATTCAATATACATATAGGTAGCGTAATCACATGTATATTCCCTAGTTCAATTATTGTACATCTACTTGATTATTCTACTCAAACTTGCCAACTCATCCTAAACTACCTTGAACAACAACCTATCACCAATCTCACCTTTGAGTGAGTACTCTAACTAATAAGAAAAGAAATAGAAAAATTTGTTATATTTATTTTATGTTTTGTTTGCGTTTTATTGGGGTTTTGGTAAAAATTCTTCAACATGAGTTTTAGGCACTTGTTTGATAATCTAAGCAAAGATATATTGAAATGAGGGGGATGCGTTGATGCAGATGCAATTTGTCAGCACTTAAAGTTCACATACAGTGATGCGAGCTTTGTAGAAAGAGATAAAGTGCAAACTTAACACAATTGGCATAACTATTGAGTCGTATAGATCCATTGAAATGAAAGCAAACAGCCAGTGACAGTTTGCTAACAGCAAAGTGGTTCCAGGGAGATAAAGCTAGAGATTCAGAATATGGGAGACTTTGTGGAGTTTTACTGCCTTGGATTGTACCGAGAAATACAAGCATATTTAAGGGAAAAGCTAGCTAGTGTGAGTCCTTTGTGAATCAATGAGAAATAACAGGGTGATGGAGCAGTTCTGGGGTTGCAACCTACATGAGGGATAAAATGCACAAAAATGGAACTAATAGCTATCTAAAGCACCTGAAACCAATCTGTGTGCTATGAGAACTACAAATCATGTATGCAACAATTTTTATTTAGTGAAAACAACAAGAAAAATGTAGTGAAAATGTCTGAAACTTCATTTCGAAGCTCTGGACGCTTGTTATAATTGAAATGGAAGCATTTGGCTTCAGTCGGGTATTGGTGACGATAGGGGTGAAGGGAAATGGTAAATAGATTGCTTTATTGGTGTTTGGAAGTGTTTCAGAATCGCATGGAGACCAATTGCTGGCTATTTGAGCCTGTTCATGTCCAAATGCATATATGCGTGTGTTTGTGCTCACGTGGGCTCAGGGATGCTTCGCCGGTTCATTCTAAAAATATGAACAAAAGACTTTCTAAGGCTAAAAGCCTTGAATTGAGATTAGCAATATTTTTATGGTTACTTTCTGTTTTATTCAAGCAGCTCTACTGATCCATCAGATGGATTATGTAATCCAAAGTTCGCAGGATAGATGATAAATAATAACACTAACATTCATCACATTAGTCTAGACCCACTTTGCAAGAATGTGAGACCATTGGCTGTGATCAACATGGACTGCAAAGTTCATTTGATTCATGAGATAGAATCCTTTCAGAACATCTCTCTCTTTAGAACTATGCATTTGCTCACAGACATTCCAAAAGCCATTCACTTTTACTGTAAGATTTCTATTCACTTTCAAATATCATTCTATTACTACTAGAAGTTGTTATTATTTATTCTATCTATCGATTATGTAATCACTTTGATAGATCAAGGGAGCTGCCTAAGAGAAAATACACAAGAAAAGCAACCACAAAAACAATGCCTAGCTCAATTCAAGGCTTTTAGCCTTAGAATACTTTTTGTTTATTTTTAGATTTGATTGGACAAACAGCCCTGAATGGGAACAATCACAAACACATGTATATATACCTTTGGATATGAATGGGCTCAAATAGCCACCAATCGGTAACCACACAACTGTTGGGGATTACCTAAAAAATGAATTCTTTCCAAATGTTGCTCAAGAATATTGCTTATTCTGGTAAAAATGGCTTAAAAAAATCACAAAAATAGAGTAAAGAAGACTCTGTACTACCATCCAAACGTCTCCTTATAAATGGACTATTTTTCCGGATTTTTCTGATATTTTTCCGGCCTTTCGAAATATATTTTCCCTGGCCGGCACTTCACTCGTAGTTCACTCGCGCTAACTCAAACTCCGACGCGCGCGATGCTTTCACCGTCGCGCGGCCTCATTTCACACTCAGCTCCCAAAATCAACTGGCACCCACAAACTCCGGCAGAATGGCTCCATTTCAGATCCAGCAGCTCAGATTGAAATAGAGTCAAAAAGTGCCNNCAGGCTGACTCATTGTTTGGATCAGCACAAACAATTAATCAGCCATGTTACCATGAGAACACCTAATTGTGCTTGGCAGTACAAAAGCTGTGCAAGGCCAGCCAAGCCCAGAAATGGAGTTATGTGAATAAAACATGACTCAGTTAAACTCAAGATCCAGGGATTCTGATTGGAAGACAGCACTTCTGAGTCAGAAACCAGAAACATGACTACACACATGACTCAGGAAGTGACATGTGATCCAAGATCCAGAGGATCTGATTGGCTGGCATGCCTAGATGATGCAACACATGACCTTGTTGCTAACATGTGATTCAAGTGCCAGGAGATCTGATTGGTTAGAAGGTACCAGAGTATTCCATAAACTTCTACTATTTTCATATTATTTATAGATAGAATGTTCCTGTACATTAGTAATCCTTGCTCTACAATATAAAAGGAGGGCTCCTCCTGCCTTGAGAATAACAACATTTTATCTCGAAAAGTCTCAGAAGTGTGTTCCCACATCTTCAACCAAGCTAGACCGAAGTCTGCTTGAGTAATCAGGTCCGAAGACTTGATTAGTAAGCCATTAGTGTTCCGAAGAACACGGCTATATTAGCTTCACTACCGAAGTAGTGGCTAGAAATCCACAAATACAAAAACATCAAATACAGTAGAAAACTAGATACAGAATAGGTGAGTGGAATATAAATCTAGCAAGCAATTGAATCAATAGCATAATCACTTATACTATTAATTCAATTCTGCAATCGCTAAGTCCTAAGTAACTTTCCTACATATTGGCAAAGTAACTGGACCTGCAGACTTTCGTTACAGACTAGCAGAGTTACAGAGAAACTATAACACAGCTACATGAGTGTTCATATACAATCTACTTGCAATATCACATTGCAATACTGATTATTGAGCATTCCGGAGTATAATTTCTCAATTGGGTTCTTCGTTAAAATAGTTTGTGTTACAAGTGATCAGTAACTCAAAGGTCTAATCGAAGTCTGAGCAATTAGATTAAACACCAAAGTTTTGTCTAATTCTCAGGATCCAAAACCACAACTCTGAAACATTACCAAAGACAAATATGGTAATTGGATAACATGTTCTATTTACCCCTATCGATGCTGATCCACAACCAAAGCCCAAACACTTCTATGTCATTTAAGACAAGCACCCAAACCTTTGGATAGAGTTTCAGAAGTTTTTCCATTAATTTCTCTTGTTCTTTCAGCTCAAAAATAATTGTTGTTTCCATGATTTGTAGTTCTTAAAGCTCACAGATTGCTTTCAGAAGTTTTAACCTGTAATTACTTCTATTTTTGTGCAATCCTTCCCTCATGTAGATTCAAACCCCAGAACTGCTCCACCACCTCTGTCTTTCTCATTTACCCACAAGAGACTCACCCTAGCTACTGTTTTGCTTAAACACACTTGTAGTTCTCGTCAAATGTTAAGGCAGTAAAACTCCACCAAGTGCTCTATATTCTGAATCTCTTGCTCAATATCTCCACAAGTACTTTTCTGATAGCAAATCGTCACTGGCCATTTGCTTTTGATTCAAACCATTTATTAGACTCAACAGTCACTTCAATTTTGTTAAGTTGAAGCTTTATCTCTATATACTAAGGTCTTGTTGTTGTATGTGATCTTTAAGCACTGACAATTTGCATCTACATCAGTGCATCCCCCACATCTCAGTAGACATCTGCTTAGATCACAAAATTAGCACCTATTCAGCACATTCAACAAATTTGAAGAAAACATCAATTAAAACATCAAATAAAATATACTAATTACACAAAAACATTTCAATTTCAATTCTTCTTAGAAGTATTTCCAATTGATCTTACTAACCCTACACTCATCTACAACTCTTATATTTGATAATTAAATTCTGAGAGGATTCAAGTGAGCCTGACCTGAGACTCTGAAATGTTAAGACTGTATGACCTCTCTCTCGGCTTGTGAGATAGAAAAAAAAGATAATGCTAGGTAATAGGAGTATCAGCTTGAGTGCCTAGGAGCTAAATACGATCACCTCCCCGGTTTAAAAAGATTAGTTACTCACTTTCAGTCAAGCTAATTGTGGCAATGTTAATGTTAGGCGGGGATAGGAAGTCGGAACAAACCTAAGCTGGGCAGAACAACGATAGTATGCTTTCTATCTCTGGCCTTCCTCAGGAACGAGAGCACAAGCCCGTGGGCCACAAACCATACTATCTGAGCCTGGAATTTTGTATTGCTGTTCGGATAAGAGGCTAGAGCCCCATCGATTTTGGATCGAGCTCTTCAAACTTCAATTTCGTTTTAATACTTACTGGTTCGAAGATCCATATACGTCGGGGACGCTGCAACGCGTCACTATGTAGGACAGGAAATCGAGCGTCTCTGGCACCTGGAGGACGGTGAGGGAGGCACTCCACTCTTGTAGGCAAGTCTAAGGGGCGAACGATTCCCAGCGAGACAAGGTCGATAGAAGATGCATCATGTGATGCGTGACCCTTCCTTTTGTTTTACGGAAGGCAAAACACTAGCGCGATGCCGTATGCTGTGGCTTCCTTTGGCGTACGTGATACCTGGGATGATAGAGAGTGTGGAGGATATACTCACAAGCACACACATTTCACAGGAACGTTTAAGCATCAGATTCTATAGTCCATTTGTTGGAATGAGTATCCTGAAGTTGCGTATAGGAGGCCGCTACATTCAATAAAGTCATGATTCAATAATATAAGGGAACAAATCAGTTTTTCAAGCTGTACTTCTCCACTTGAGGGTTACTCTTCCGTTATCCCTCATCCCTAATTAGCGACTTGACATTTCCTAGATATTCGCTCAGAAAATATAAGATGAGTGAGTACCGTGAAATTTTAGAAGTTATACTTGGAGATGCACCTGATCCTTATAGCCAGGGACCAGGTATGGTAAGCATTAGCTATGGTCGAGAGCTACAGTACTACGCTAACTCGAGTGAGGCTTGGAGTAATGCTTTTCACTGAGTCACATTCTTTCCCCTTCAATACATTTTATATCTCGCCTTATAGTATGAGGTGATACTGAGAGATTTTGACCAAGTCATAAACAGCCTTGGCCTTACAAGTTGTTGTTTGATGATACACCGCTCACTGGTAAGAGATACATACACAAATCTCACTAATGATAAGGATTTACACAATGCCGAAGAAACAGTAGTGGAACTAAATCCGCTCATGATTTAGATGTCTAGAAAGAAGTGACTAGATTTTGTATGAGCCACCAGTTTCCACATCAATAACCTACTGGATGGTTAGAACGTCTTGTGTCTGCATGTCCATTCAAGACCTACGTCAAAGTACGGGGTGCCTGAAAACCAAGCAGCTCGAGGGGTTGCAATCTGGTCATGACTACAAAATGAATGAGCGAGAGTTTCCTAATTTCTAGAGAGGAACGCACGTGAATTTGGCTTCTTCGTCGGAAATCTTGATTGTCGCGGTGTTAGCACCTTGACCAGCTGCATCTGCAATGAGTTGCAAGTGGCAGGCATTTTCGAACCTTGAGACCCATATTTGTTTTTAGTAAGATAGCAGCGGGACAAACACCATCGTTATACAAACTAACTTAATGAACCATATCACAGCTTCTTTGACTGTTTGTCCGACAGTCAGTATGCCATGGTTCTGCAGGATCAGAGCTTTCTTGTTGCCAAGATACTTTGCAACATTCGCGCCTTCTTCATCCGCAATGACAACGCCACCAAAATTGGGTAAAGCGCATGATCTTCATAGAATACACATACATCTTGATTCGTGATGTCTAGCGATAGCGCATTATCATTACTTGCCACATTGCAAAGAACAACACCAAGTACCTAAAGTTTTTCCCAATGTGCTGAATGCCTTGCCATAAATAGAGTGCGAGTGTGCTGCTGCATTCACGTCAGGGCGTGCGGCGTGAATCGCAGCGTGGATGCAATAGGCAGCACGGTTGTAAATCTGTCGGTTTGCTAGATATTAAAAGATGTTTAGCAATTTGTTTCATCCACGCGACGAGTAGGTCACGTTTTCCGCCTCCAATGATGTTACCCTGGTGGTCGATCAGAAGAAGATCTGACGCTGTCATAAGCGCAAAAGCGAGTCCGAAAGGGTTCACCCTGAAGAAAGATTAGACGCGGCTATTTCCCTCCACACATTCGTACCAAAAGTGCTCGCGATTGCCCGGATCACGAACTGTAATGTATCCGGCAACATCTAAATATTGACTCACATTGAGGCATTCTAACCCCGCAAGGACATGGATTACCTTCATCGTATCCATATTTCGCGAATATTCTGAGTGCCCTTCAGGATGCGACAAGGACGATAAACTCAAGGAAAGGCACCTAAATGCGCAAGCCAAACGTTCTTTGACATGCTGGCGCTTCTCCTCGATGGAGTTGAACGTTGGCATTGGTGGACGCTCGAATGCCTTCGCTGTAGGCTGCACTGCTGCAGTGCTCGATGGTTTGATGTTGAGGGCACCCGACTCATTGTTCGTTTGAGCTTCCGTCTTCGTCTGACTCATGGTGGCGGAGAGCAGGAGTAATACCGTGGCATAATTAAGTCTCCGGTTCTAGAGAATGCCTGAGATGTATAAAGATCACGCGCTCCTGAGCAGGTATAGAGGTTATGTAATCCGAATTAAGACGTAGGTGCCCTGATGGGTACTTTCTTGTGGATACACCAGTGAGTTCTACAACCTTCACTGAGATTGTTATCTTTGACCTTCTTAGTTCATTCCCCGTAGTCTTTCATCTAGGTCCACATAATATCGGAGTAAATTCTACTACATGCATTGAGGTTATATTTAGATAATCACAACATATGCCTCTGCGTCCCCTGGGCCATGACTTGTTGAAACCTCAGGCACGAGTCGCGGAACTTTCAGCTTCCTCACAACCAGTCTCAGAACCTGATTTTCGTTTGCTGCCAGAGGTGCGATCTTGCGTCATCGGTTTTTTTGCGCCCTGTAATTACCGATACCCTGTTGACCAACATGGCTCCGGTAGGCACTTGGTGGATGCCTTCATTTAGTCCGTAAACCCGGTATATGATGCCTCATCACCATCCCCTGATCCTGTTTGGAAACTTGGCTGGACAGACATTTGAAGCCGTGGTCTCAGGGAGACGTGTAATATGGAACAGGCCACGGTCATGTTACCATCTTAGCTTTGGTAGTAAAGAACAGACTCACTTATTATTTCTTGTCTGTGGTGGTAATAAGTAGTGGCTAATGATTATGAAACATAATTGTAAGCCATAAAGTGGGCTCCTCTCATCCTGCGACTCACCCACTGTTGTGTTCCAGGACGAAGTGGGTTCTGTGATGAGAGAGCCTTTTAGAATCTTAAGGGAACTCCTCCTGGAGATGAAGATCAGAACTGTTGGAGAGCAGACTACTCCTTACCAGAGATTGTTCTGAGAGGTTAAATGATGTCGTAGGTCGTGGAAGACTCTCATATTCGAAGCAGAAGGCCGAGGGGGACGGGAAGGGATTAGAATGGGGTATGCAGTGGCACCGCCCATGGTCACACTAACACCCTAGCTTTGGAAGTGGAGAATACACCGACTCATTGACGCGTGTTTCTGGCTGGTATGAGTTGTTGAACTCAACAATACATTCGTCGTAACTAATGATGATCGGACGTAATTATATGATCGAGTGACTTGTGTTGGATCTGTGACTGACCTGATATTGTGATCTAACGGGAACATGGTTTAAAGTGAGAGAGGAGAGTGGAGGCTGCAGAATGACTAAAGATCGAAAGCCACAAGGCAGTGGCGGAAGGCGCCGCTGTCTTAGGGTTTATATGCCCCTTCCCACCGCTTTCCTGAGAAGAAGGGTAACTGATATTTGGCAACCAGCCTACCACAATACAAGTGGATTTGAACTGTCGCCACAGTACAAATCTTTAAGTTTAGGTGGCCTGCCATTTTTTTCTGCGGTGTTTAGCCCATTAGCAGCTAGATCCTTTGCCTTATTCATAATTCCCGGTGACTCTCACGGTGAAATTATGCTGAGACACTTAGCTGTCAACAGGCTGACAAATCAACATCTTCACCCCACTAGCTCGCTTTGGACCCTGATGCAATCAATCATTGCAGCTTTCTGTCTGGTATTGTTTTCTGAAGGGAAAATTATTCAAGGCAGAAGCCACAAAAGGTTGGCGGAATGTGCTGTGGCATTTCATTTGTTTTATGTTTCCTCCCACTGCTTGGTCCGAAGATAACTGTGCCTCTGAAATGGTACGTCAGACTACAAGCAGGTTTTGATTCATCACCACCAACAAAGCTGTACCGCACAAGTCTAAGGGATACTGTGCTTTGTTACACGTGTCCAGCCAATCAGTGAGGGGATCCTTTGCATTGCATTCCTATTTGAAATTATTCTGGGATACTATTGACAATCACCCGTAAAAACCAAGCCAACAACAAATGTTGGCCTCAGTTTGCAGGGTATGATAATGCCGCACTTGTCATTTGTGTGAAACGGTCTTGAAATCTGCGTTACTTGCACTGATATACCGAACGGCAGTTGCTGCCCAAGTGAACAAACCATCAGCGTGACAAAGAAGCAGCGGGCTAGTCAGACGCAAACTGGTAAACTCTATCCTTTCCGCGATCTCAGACAACGTATGCCGGGAATACGTTCGAATATCATATTGAAGAATAGTTTGGGGAGTGTCGTACAAAGATATCTCTCAAAAAACTTCGATATGTAGTGGAAGTGTGGAAATTTGATGAAAGGCGTTCCGGACTCGGGATTTGGGTCAGCCTATAATAAAAAACTTAGAAGATTATACAATTTGAAAGTGAGGACGACGTTAGTTTGCTTCTCGAAACAAGATTCAAATTTTGTTGGAACCACTTATGGCTTCGGCCCATTCGTATCTTGGTTCCAGTCATAGCCGACACTGGACGTTACAGCACGAAATAATGAAAAGGCCAAGGCTTGCATCACCAATTTTCCATATTCTCCGACATCTGTGCAAAAACCTATTCCAGCACGCAACCAAATCTCCATCTCGCTTATTCTATTCTTGTCGATATCCGCTTCAGCTTTATCCTTGAGAACCAGGAGAACGTTCAAGAAAGCTTCATAGTCTCCAGGATAATTGAGCCCTTTGTTATCCACATCTATTAAATAAGCCTCGCCATCCTTGACCAGAATGTTGCGGCAGAATAGATCTCCGTGTGACGCTCCTTGCTCGCTGTCAGACACGGAGAGTGCGTGTATATCTCTCAGGCCGTCCACGATATCACGAAAATATGACCAACGGACAGTTGGAAGGCTACCAATTCGTACACCTGCCCAGGGTAGGAGAATGCCACGCAAGTCACCATCTTCGTCCACAACATACGCTATTATCTGGATGATACGTGAGCTGTTCGCGAGCCGGTTGATCATCGTGATCTGGGTATCGAGAAAAGGGGAATCCCGGCCCACGAGAGGCTGTTTGAAGATGCAGCATTGTCCCTCCCATGTGCACATCTCGATGGAATAATCAAGATACTGTCTATCTTGTAAGGTCGTAAACAGAACGAGGGGATGATCGGGTACAGACCCTTTGGGAGGAGGATGAAGACTCAGTCTGCTTAATGCTTCGGATTGAATGACAATGATAAAGTGGCATCAACAGGATCGACCTCTACGAAGTTGAAGTCATCCGTCCGCGATGACCCGTCTGTCGGAGAATATTACACCAATATGGATCATCCAATTCGTCCAAGTCGAGATCAACGACGTCAGGCTCATAATGCTTTGCAGAGATGGTGTGCCAACATCGTATACGCATGTCGAAGAGGTATGCAAGGCAAGGGTCTATTCTACCCCCTCCTGAAGGTCCTAAGACACCGTGGTATTTCATCGTCAGACCGGGGATGGGCAGCAAGGGCAACGCCTGATAGTGGCGGCAACTTTAGAGGACTTTTGATCATCGATGCTAATAGATGCCTTAGCTAATCTTTTCCACGCGCGTCTTGTAAAGGCGCTTGGGAGATTGCCGCGTGCATTGTTATGCTGCAAAATGTCAATAAAATGAACCAGTACAGCTGTTGATGCTGCACATCAATGAAGGTTCATAAAAATCCCTCTTACATCAAATTATGAGAAAAACTAAAAACTTCTTAATAGATCAAGAACTAGCAATAATTTGGTGATATCAGCTTGTTTTGCCTTCAGTCTGAGCTCTTCTACACCTATATAGCTAATGTAGAGACATAAAAAATATTTATGACCATTGTTTTTTTCTTGATGTCATTGTTGTGTCATTTCCACATGAATGTTTAATGACTTTTGTGTGACTCAGACAGGCTTAGGACAGTCAAAACATGCATAATATAGCACATATAGCATAAACATTTACTTTAGTACTTCTGAATTGTCTTTTGTTTTTGAAGATCACAATTTGGGTTTAATATGTGCAAAGTAGGTTGAAAGTCAAACTCTGTTGGAGTTTATGAAGAGATGCATATAGTAAATGAGCTACATTAGATATGTAGGAGAAACATTCATACCTGGAGTTCATGAAAAGATGTGTGAACTCTAGCCATGGAAATTAATGATTACTAAGCACTGTAAGCTGAATGCATGTTATACTATTGGGTCTATAGAGCACTTCAACTAGCAAACATTCGATTTAGCCCCAGCCAACATCTTCACTGGCGATGTTGATGGGAGAGTTGGGAGAAGATGATGATGGTACATGGATATGAAGGCAATGGAAGCACAATTGGGTTCAAGAGTCTACGAAGGTTGACTTTGGTCAGCTATTCATGCACTGAGGTACTGAGAGTAACTAGTCAAACATTACAAAATCAAACCCAGTGCTGTAGTATTCATCAACCACCACAAGGATGACATAACCCTGACACCCTCTGGGAAGATATAATATCGTGCGTGGATGTTCCTGGACAGAAGCTGGTACTTGCGTCGTGTCTCATTCTCAATTGTTCACATTGACACCTCAAATCCTGGTAGATGTGACCACAGATGGAAGAGTACCACTTCCACCTTCCGCAGATGCAGGCAGGGTTTAGAACCTGAGTGGTGATCAAGGAAGTATGAGGATAGAAATTATCTGGTGCGACGGGGGCGGGAGCTGCCATACTATCGTCTATCAGCTATACTCCGTCTGGTTGATATATGTCGCATTACAGAGTCAACCCCACGTTACATTGTAGGAATGCTTTTGCAATGGTTATTGAAAAGGGGCGTGCCATTGAGCGCAGTCCAATGAATTATTGTGTCTGGTCAGTCCGAAGACCGAGTATTTGATTCACGTGCAATCAGATTTCTCTATTATGCGGAATCTTTGCAAGTACAAACCTGGATAGATAATACGAGTGGTACGAACATTCTACATTCAGATAAACATCGCCTGAGGTTTTGCTTCTCAGCAACTTAGAGAGCCTCACCTATGAATCATCAGAGAACTTTGCACGATGAGCTTGACCAAATTGTAGTTTCATATCCATTGTGATTAATATTACATGCTCTAAGTGTATATCTGGCACTCAATGCCATTGAGCATTTTTATACCGATAAATATTGGCTCAAAAAACAAACTTCACCAATCGGTCAGACTCCCCGACATTTGTGCAAAACCCATCCCGGCACGCAACCAAGTCTTTATCTCGCCTATTCTGATGACCAGAATGTTGCGACAGAATTCATCTCCGTGTGACGCTTCCTCCCTTCTCGCTGTCAGACGGGGAGAGCGCTTGAATATCTCTCAGGGCGCCCCCTTCATTGTGGAAGTATGACCAACAAATAGCCTGGAGTATCAATTCGTACGCCAGCCAAAGGTAGGAGAATGCCACGCAAGTCGCCGTCTTCGTCCACAATGTATGCAGTGATCTGGTTGATATGCAGGTTGTTAGCGGGCCAGACTGTAATTTCAATCAGTCCATTCAGCATCTCGATCCACCAGAGGTTATTTGAAGATGCAGCATTTTCCCGCGCACGTGCACGTTTCAACGGAATACTCCACATACTGCCTGTCTTATAAGGTCGTGAAAGTACGTGTGGATGATCTGGAACAGGCCCTTTGGGAGGCGGGTGAAGATTCAAGAGGTTCAAGCCTTTCAGATTGCATTGAACGAATGACAGTGATAAGTTGCCATTGACGGAATTGACTGCCATGTTATTGAACTCGTCCAATGCCCGGTGGCTGGTTTCTTTGAAAATAGTTTCGAACATGCTATTCAGGATCGGAATCCAATGCCGCAGGGACAGGTCAAAGAAGTATGCAAGGTGGAACCCTATGTATTTCGACATCTGACCAGGCATACTTCAAAGTGCTTTTAAGCACATGAGGTCGCAGGCGCCGAGTTCCAGGAACCTTAGATTTAACTTTCATTGGCTACACCTATATCACATAGCCAACTACTTATATGAGTACTATTCATATATGGCTAATGAAAAAATAAAAATAAAAACCACAAGTGATTTATACTTCACATGCAGACAACTCGAATGGACCTATAACCACTTCCCTAAAAGAAGTCCGTAGTCTGAGAACTCCTGGGGACAAAGGGAGCTGAGCCAAGCAAGGACACACGGAAAGCAACTCTAGCTGCCACGGAAAAATTAATATCTTAACCCCCTAGAACGAGTGATATTTTGCGCCGTCGTGCTCGCTTTACAATCTTGAGATACATTGGATATTAGTCGGAAGTGTCACACTGTTAAAAGACGTGTAAGTTGGACAAATTCGACTAAATGCCTGAAGTTTTCGCAAAGTTACTCATCGTCTCTTCTCTTATCTACCGCATACAAAGGTATTCATCGATGTCCAAGCAAATTTCGCAACGATGAGGATGGAGAGAGCCCTACCAAATCAACCACAACTCTCATACACCCTGTTTCAGATCTTCTAAATTGTAATTCTTCCCAAGGACAAATGTTTGTTCTGAAACTGAAGCAAGGCATCAGAGCACACTACTTTGTCCTCCCAGTCCACATGTAGGAAGTCCCTATCAAAACAGTTCCATCATCGCCGTTTATAGGTCGATTTAGAAGCCATGAAGGAGTTTCAGAAGGGGTGATTGGGACTGGTATGACGTTGAGCTGCCTCTGGAAGACAGTGGGTGCCGTACAAACCAATTCACCTATAGACTGCAGCGAAGGAAAAATTTTCCATCGCATGAACTCTCACCAGGGCTATCTAGCCCACATTTTCAATGAGAAACAAAGGAGAAAACGATCACAAGAGCGAGGGAACGCTTGTGCACGGAGCCACAACTCGATTTCGGGGCTGGACGTTATTAATGCCACGCGTCTGACCAGTACAAACTCTGCAATAGCATAGCAGCGTCAATCCTGGCGTCCAGGAATGACCATCACCGCAAGTGCGATCTCAAAAGCCAATACCACCGACCCTCCTTCCGCCGACATACTCGCCTGGCTCAACTACATGACATTCGAAGACAGACATCTCTTCCCTCACCTTCAGGGAGGCTTTGAGGATGTTGGAATGCGAGGGTGATTTGGCTGATGTCAGTTCACACGCGCATAAAGCCCTCGACTCATGTTTTCAGCCAGAGGCTATCCCTTTGAACAACTACGCGAAGTTCCCTTGGAGTCCCTAAGCAGGATGGCGAGCTGATCCCAGTACATACCTTCATAGACAACTGTCCCTTGCCGCCTCCTTCCAGGGTCTTTTCCCCGCCTCACACCACTGTTACCCCAAGTGGGTCCCAGATGAGTTTATCAGGAGAGGAGTGTTGGGGATTGAGGTAAGTGTCTGTTTATTATTGTTCTCTTTTATATGTGACTGCGCTTTCGCCTTCTTTCCAAACACCTCTCCTTTTTTCTCTATTCTTCTGCGATTTTAAGCTATTTTTTGTTCCCCGCTTCATGTCTTAGTTCTCGATTCTGCTCTGGTCAAACACCCTTAGACCCTTTTGGGTGTCGTCTGTCTAAAAAGTTTGCAGATGCAAACTCAGCTGTAGGTATCCTCCTGCAGCGATTTGATTACACACTTAAACAATGATCTCCTGACATCTATGGTTGTTAACTCGAAAACCCTCGGGGAACCCCTTGCATTTGCTTCATGCACCGTTCCTGCATCCCCATTTGCAACCGAAGACGGTCGCGCGGACCTCGGGCGTGCTAATTGCTGCTAGGCGATATGCGTCTGGTGTGCCATCAGCGACTACATACTCCCCCACAAAGCACAATCACGGAAGAGAAAAAATTAGTGTACAGTACGAGTCAGCTGCGCGTTCTATATATCATCCTAGCAGAGTTACATAGCTGACTTGCTTGGATGCGTACTTGGCGGGCAGGGATTCTAGTTACTCTGCAGTGACACTTCTACTACAATAAAAAATCTTGGATAACTTTTCAGCACTTCAAGCCTTTTCAACCCACTACCATGTAAGCAAATGGAAGGGCAGGATCCCCCTCACTCCACCCTCTCAACACATCCCAATCCTTCACGCTCCACCTCCCTCCGAATTGGGTCACATATCTCCCGCGTATACGGTGCCAGTACGCCAGGAGTGCTGATCTCGCCATCGAGCACGAGTTGTGTTGCGATGCCGCAAGGGACACCGACGGTGAGCGCCATGGCAGAGTAACCTGAGGGGTCGCCGTATTTTTCGAGTGTCGAGGTTAAGGTTTCCTAAGTGAGGACGGTCAGATCAAGAGAAAACAAGAGACGGGAGTTATACAAATGCCAAATGCACTGAGCATGAGAGTCTGAGCACGAAGTACAAAGGCACTGATATGAAAAAGAAAGAAACGCAACACCAAATCCCAAGAGGCTCAAAAAAAAAAGAGAACTTTGGTAACAAAACGACCCACCTCTCTTCCATCCGCCCACTCCACCACAAACTTATGCTGCAACATTACCAAGTCCCTCTCGCCTTCCCCATAGGGCATGAGCTCCTCCAACCTTGCACACAGCGTATCAAGCAACGTAGCACGGACCGTGGCGCGCTGGGAGGAAAGGAGCCCGATCCAGCGGATGCCAGAGATGATGCGGGAGGAAGTAGTGGTAGTGGGAATAAGAGGGTTGATATGGGAAATTAGAGTGCTGGCGGTGAAATGGGTGGGAGTTAGCGGAAACACAAAGCGAAGAGAGATGTGAATAGATAGGTGTAAAAACGTCGAACACTCACCTCTCTTCCTTATTCTTCGCCCCCAGCGCCTGCTGCGTGATCTCTGCCCAGGTCATCCCCTCCTTCAGCCAATCCTTCACTTCCTGATCCATCCACCCCATCCCAACAAGTACCTGCACCATCTCCGGGAATCCTTGATACCTCAGCGTCCCCCTCACCACCGTCTCCGCCTCCTCAATCCCATACCATTTCTTAAACGGCGTACTGTCTCTGTTGGCGTAGGCAGTGAATGCGAAAGCGGGAGAGATATAGAAAGGCCGCGCAGAAGCCATGAGGGCTTTTCCTGGGATAGTGTGTGGGGTAGAGTTGGTGATGTAGGAGGCAGAATTGAGAAGGGCAAGGAGGACGCCGCGGGGGGACCAGGAGAATTTATAGCCAAGAGGATTATTGGCGGCTTCTGGAGCAGGGAGTCCACCACAGTAAGAGTAAAAGTGCTTGATCTATGAGTGAGTGAAAATGGATGTTGCCAGGAGATATCGAGAGTCTGTCAATGAATCTCCATAATTAGAAATTTCCACCGTACCTTTCCCCCCTTATCATGTACTTCTCCAATAGTCTTCACCGCATACAAATGATCGATACCCGGGTCCAACCCCACCTCATTCAGCACCACTATACCCTTTGCCTTAACTTCATCGTGCAAGGCCCTCATCTCGGGATTCACATAACTCGTCGTGACGACATGTGTTCCTGTGGTTAGGGCGGCACGAATGACAGCGGCGTGATGGGTGTAGGGGATGAGGGAGACGACGACAGCATGCGAAGATAGGGTCGCCGTGAGAGCAGTAGGCGAGGTCACATCGAGGGCCATGGCGCTGGTGCGTGGGAGTGTAGAAGCGAGTGCTTCGGCGGAGGCGAGGGTGCGGCAGGCTGCACCCGAAAGGCGTCAGTTAGACAATCCCGAGGAAATAAACTCAACGTTAACACTCGCCAACGGTAAGCTCATTCCTTGGATCCCTCAGGATATATTCCGCCGCGGGTCGCGCTACATACCCACTCCCGAGCATCAATACCTTCCTCTTTTGCCCTGGGTCTACCTTCTTCCCGAGCACTGGCAACAAACTCTTTCCTTCCTCAAGCATCACCTTCCCAAACTCCGGAAGGGTAAATGCTGCTTTATGAACGCCGCTGTTATAATACCTGGTTCCTTCCACTTCCCTTATGGGTGTACTCAAGTCCCTCTTGGTATTCGACGCGATTATATACCCAATCTGACCCGAAGGGTATGTCGGAATTGTCGTGTATGCATACTCCGCACTGGCAAATATCTCGCGTGCCGTATCGCGCAACTGCTTGATAAGCGGCAAATGCAGCCACAAACATTCAGCTTGAGTCGCAATAACCCCTCCGGGTGCCAAGGCGTTGCAAAGCAGACGGAAGAAGGGTGGTTCGAAGAGAGCACGAGCGGGGCCAACAGGGTCGGAGGAATCAGTAAGGATAGCATCGTAAGTGTGGGAGGAAGGCGCAGACGCGAGGAAGGCCAGGCCATCGCCGATGTGCGTGGTGACGCGGGGGGAGGAAAGGGCGGCGGACATGTGAGGGAGGTAGAGCTTGGAGAGCCGGATCACGGCCTATGTGAAAAGCAGATGCAGCGGGAACACGGGGGATACGTGAAGGGGAGATTAGGTGGAATTCAGCTAGTGCTAGACGGACACCATCACCTCATCGATATCACACAACACAACCTCCTCGACACTGGGGTGCCTGAGGACTTCGCGTACGACACCACCATCGCCACCCCCGATGACAAGCACTTTCCGCGGGTTAGGGTGGGACGCAAGGGGGATGTGGGCAATCATTTCTTGGTATCTAGTCCCAGAGGGCATCGTGCGTTCAGTAAACTGCATTTATGCGTTTAGAGTGGATGCAATCTGCTCACGAAAACTCATCCCTCTCTGTGCACTGAATCACCCCATCCAAAACGAGCACATTACCAAAGTCGGTGCTCTCGAACACGAGAACGTCCTGGTACTGGGACTTTTCGACGTGAAGAACGCGGGCCACCTTGAGAGTCTGGGCTTGCCCCGGCCATTGAGACGAGATCTCCCGGAACCAACCGTCTGGGGAGGAGGCAGTGCACGGCGCCGGACAAGATAAGGCAGAATACGGGCAGACAGGAACGGAGATAACGGAGCATTATCAGTGCTCTGGTTAATCGATACACGCACTACGACGCACCTTTTATTGATGGATGTGAAAGGGCCATAGCAGTCGGTCAGATCAGGTCAATAGCCTACGATAGTTATTATCGCGAGTGAGCAAAGCAAGCAGAAAAAAAAACAACTTTGAGTGCACCAATATGCTCTTCGCTCTCGTTGTACTTGATGCACGGGTCAAACCTAGGGAAAAGCCAAAAGGCGAGTGCAGTCGTTCTTTTATAGAAATGGCGAAAATTTTCAAGTTTACGTAAGCCTATGACATTCGCTGTCAATAATCGGCCACTTCCTTAACACCAAGTACAACGTGGCGTTGTGTCACCGAATACTAAAATATTCCAACGAACATCCCTGTTTTACCCTCACCTGGGAAAGGACTATATCCTGGTGATATAATGAACTTTCACTATGATCTTAACTTTGAGATATTTATCAACGCACACAAGTGCAAGATCCAAAAAACTCTGGAAATAATTTTCTAATGATTTACGGAGTCAAGCAACTTACAATAACATTATGCAAATCAAGCCGAAGTTCATAAACTACAATTCATATCGGTGCTTCAACAAACCATTTTATTAAGGAGCTTCGGGACCCATTTTTCAGAGGAACTTCCGTGGAGCCTTAGAACACAAGCAGATTTACTCGATAAATCCTCACACACACGTATATGGCTTTTTCTCTGTTTGACACTTCATTGACACTTTTTGTCACCCCAGGAGATGAGTATCAATCATCCACAGCATTTCAATCAATTACCCCAAGTGTATTCAGTATGTCTCACAAATTCTTCTTGCATACACGATTGGTTTGCTCAGTCCTCTGTCTTTTCTGTTATTGTGCACCACTGCCATGCCACTTGCCTTATCACATAGGCAAGCCCGCATACCATTCTGTGAGGTGCACAACTATCGATCACTAATACATTAGTATTGTGAGGGGATTGGTAAATTGCCACACAGGTGTTTTAGGCCATGGAACTGGTAGCTTAGTGGTTAAAGCACCAAACTAGAATACTGGGGGTCCTGGGTTCATTTCCCAGCCAGTTCTTTATTTTCAATACCACCAAGGGAAGATCCATAAATAAGTAGATATCAATCTCCTACATATTTGCCTCAGACTTTGTATATTCATGACTTTGAGGTGTTAAGCAATCATGTTTGATTCTTATGATATATCACCCTTACTGTTATTGTAGTAACATATTTCTCAATAGAGACTTTGTATCTCCACATTTCCTTCATTTTATGGCAGAAGGAGGCAGCACAATCCTTTACATTTTCCTTGGAATTCAGGGAACCACACTGCTGACACTAATATTAAAACCTGCCCTTCAGTTCCTCTCCATGTGCTCTTAAAATACTCAGTTATATCTATTTTTATCTTTGTGTCCATTTTGATAGTAGTGAGCTTGCATAGGTCAACATTTGCAAGTAAATGTGCTTAGGTGGATATATGCCATCACTGATGGGCATAGATGCTTGTAGGTGGTTGTGTTTTGGTTTAAAAAATGGGAAAATGATCTCTTAGGGTATTGGACCCTGTTCCATGAGTTGTGAGATGTATGAATGCCTTGTGATGATTTTTATCCCTGTTTTCTTTGATGTGGCTCTGTGATTATGTAACCATGTATTAGAATATACAATAACAAGGTTAGTTAAATAATTGGAGATGTTACTCACAATAAGAAAACATTGTTTGAAAGTGAATAGTGATCCTACAGTAAAAGTGATTGACCTTCAGAATGTTTGCAAAGAAATGCATAGTTCTGAAGAGATAGATATTCTGAAGGGATTCTATCTCATAAGCTGAATGGACTTTGCATGTCCATGTTAGCCACAGTCTATAATGCTACATTATCTAGACTATCTTCAATGATGTTTTGATACTCACTCAAAAGTGTATTCATACAAAGACTTTTGTTTGAGATAGTTTGTGACAAGATGACAAGTTTAAGTGGAGAAAACAAGTAGACATACAATAATTGAACTAGGGAACATATATGCAAGAGGTCTGTATATATACCAAATAATTTGAAAGAAAGAGCAAATGGGAAAGAGTCCATAAGGGTTGGAAAGTAGGTGTATGCCAATTAAAAGCAATAAAGATATATAAAAACAAGGGAGGGAAGAAAAAGTGAATGAAGAAAAAGAGTAGCAAATCAAAATACTTCCTGAAACATGTAGCATTTCAGGTAGTGCCAACCTTGTCCTAATCCTTTAGAAGATGATCCTACATGTTGAGGGTAAGTATACCATAGAGTATAATGGTATTGCTTATCATCCTGAGCTGTGGGTGAGTCCAATTGGTTTAGCCATTGATATGCTTGCAAAGATGGGAATAGTAGTAGTGCCTATATCTAAGAAAAGACTGTGATCAGATTCTGTGAACATAGAACATCTCTACTAAAATTTGTAAAACCCATTGGTGATGTCATTTGGATTAGTAATGATGAGTAAGATTGAAATTTTACATGGTTTCCAAAAGGAAGCTCCAAATGGAGGTTTCTGAAGTTATCAAAAAAATGGAAGCCTCTGATAATAGATTGTGACAGTAGGGTAGTTCACAGACATATCACAAAAGCCTCTAGAGAGGGGAGAATGACCCTTGAGAGCATGTGACACCACCAAGGGATATGGTACAAACAAAGCAGCTTGTGGATTATCAAGGTTCCCCTATTTCATTTCTATATCTCTTGACTATATGATAAGCACCTACTAGGGATTATGTGAGGGTAACACTGAATAACAAAGCCATAACCTAAGATACTCAAGGATAAAAGAGCTGATAGAGAACAATGCCTAGCTAATACAGCAGATACCCTCCATATATAGCTCTACTACTACTAAATATACAATACTCACCTGGTACAGTGGATATCCTCAGAAATCAAACTGAGGAGAAATACCATACCAGATGAAACCCTAAGACCCAGTGGGTACTTATCATACAATCAAGAATGGACATAGAAATAAAATAGTAGAACTCTAACAGGTTAGGGTTTCATCTGGTATGGTACTTCTCCTTAGCTTAAATCTCTGAGGATATCCTCTGTACTAGGTGAGTATTGTATGTTTCAGAGTAGCAGAGCTATACACTGAGGATATCTACTGTACCAGCTGACATCATTCTTTATCAGCTCTTTGTCACAATCATGATTTGTATCCTACTTCGCCTTCCGAACCATCTGAACATCATTCTTCTGAATTGATTCTTTGGAACCCGAATTGTCAACAAACTTGTCACATATGAACCATTCAACATTCCGTCACCCTTAACACCCTGAATCATCCTAGCAACATCACAAGGACCCAACCAAGAGATCAGGTTCTTTTATTGACAATTTTCTTCTCTCTCATGTCTCTCAATTCCTCTTACTACTGCAGGACACTCTTTTATTTCCCTACACTCTTATATTAATCAATCACTGACCTTTATTACTTTCATGGCAATCCTAATATATTGTTAATAATACTGTGAAAATGTCTGCAATACAATAGAATTGTATCTACCAAATAGAAAAGTAGCTATGGATATTATGATGTAAGTGACATGTGTGACCGACAAATAGATCATGGCCACTATTGTGATGTAATGCACCGTGACAAGCGATGACGCATGCTCTTACTTAGACCTCCTGTACCATGCCCTTCACTCTTGTATAATAAATCCAAGTATCTATTTTTGAAGCAATGCAATATTATAGAAGTGTGCGAGATCGCACTCTGGAGAGAAAGAAAGTAGGCACCGACAAAGTCTAATAATGCTAGAAGACAGCGGAGATTCAATTATGCCTGTACAATACATGGGTGAATATTGAAACTCCGTTACTCTCAACCCTCACCATTGTTACACATCAGCGAGGGATACTCCCTACCACTCTTACCTCGTCCTCCTATGGTTTTCTAGGCTCTCAGCTCTATTATTGACCCCCCAAGTACACTCCCAGTAAGCGTTATCTGCTCTTTGGGCATTGACACCTGCAGTTGCTATTCTTCCTTGGATTCCGGTTTATCCAGCGCATTCGCAGCACCCAGCTGCTTCCAGCGTGTCTTTGGCTTCAGCCAACGCGGCAGCTTCTACTGCGTGTTCTGCAATCCAGATCCAAGTATGTCTCATCCCCCTGTAGGTGAACTCCCCGTCGTCATCTGTTTCCTCACCTTTCTTCCTCTCCCCCCTAGCGTCCTGACCCGCATATCCGATTCTGACCCCCTCGCTGCCGACCTCGCCCACAATCTCGTCAATGCCCTCACCCGCACTCCCTTCACCCTCTTCACCACCCTCCAAGACTCTGAAAAGGCCGCCATTACCATTCGCCTTGTATCTCGTGAGCTGGCGTACGGAAAGTGCAGGGCGCAGCACGGCTGGCTGGGTGTTGATCTGCTGCGGAGTGTGGAGATGGTCGTGGGGGTGAGAGAGTTGTCGGAGGGGGAGCTCGTTGCGATTAAGGAATTGGCTGTTAGGAGGAAGCAGTGAGTATTCTCTCTGTGTTTGGCTGTTTCTTTCCTACTGCAGAGTCTGGTGCAAATTGTTTTTTTTTTTTAATTCTATCGCAGCCACGTTACTAGCGATCATGCATTTTAATCTTACCCCTTCCTCTAGACAAGGCCAATCCCGCCCCTGGGAAGTCGCCCTCTTCTCCCTCTGCGTACTCCAAAATCCCTGGTTTAAAGACGCTGTCCTTGGACCCACTGGCCTCCAGAGCCTCGTTACTGCACCTGACACAATGCTCGCACCGATCATATGCATCTGCTCTTAGGCCATCGACACCTGCAGTCGCTGTTTGTCCTTGGATTCCGGTTTATCCAGCGCATTCGCAGCACCCTGACCCTCCTTGGCTTCGGTTAGCACAGCAGTAGCTTCCAGGGTTGCCTTGGCTTCGTCCAGCGCAGCGGGGGCGTCCAGCACCTCTTTGGCTTCGTCCAACGAGGCAGCAGCGTCCAACGCCTTCTGAGCTTCAGCCAGCGCGGCGGCTCTCAGGGTTGCCTTGGGCTTCATCCAGCACAGTGGTGGCGTCTGGCGTGTCTTTGCCTTCAGCCAACGCGGCAGCTTCTACTGCGTCTTCTGCAGCGTGGTATTGCAAGTAAACGTGAATCCTATGTTAAAGCGTACCTCTATGACTGGTCTTGCATGGTAAATACGGAGATTGACGCAGGGCAAGCTAAACAGGAAGGCGAAGGAGAAAAAAAAGACGCGGAAATGGTGGAAATGGCGGAAATGGCGGCAGGGCTCCAGATGGCTATACGCATACACTACTACCACATACGCTGGCATTGCATCTGCGCCGTGGGGGACCATGAGGAACATTGTCGGAATCTTGCAGAGTGGGGCGCTGGGCGGCTGGGTGTCAATGAAGCGGATGGGATGGGTGATCAGTGAGTATATTTATATTGCGTTTGTGGTTTTGTTTTTGTGGAATATAGCTCTTCTTTCTGGGTGACTTGTTTGACCTTTTAATTTTGTCGCTTCTCTTCTCTCACTTCTCTACCTTGATTTTCATTCCCCGGCTTCGCTTCTTCTTCTCCCAGATTATATATGCTGCGCTGTTTCTTTCCCCTCGCCTTCTCGTGTTTCCTTGTCTGGCACGTTTGGTCTCGGCTCACTCTCCCTTCAGGTACACAACCGCACCCGGAGGCCCCAAAACCCCCACAGAGCGCGCTGTCTCTGCACGGGACTGCTGGCATTGGTTAGGCCATATGTTACGGCAGGTGAGGCGGGTACGTGTGGAGGGGGAGGCACAGGTGCGGTAGCTGGGACATGTGGAGACACGAGATGGCACCCATGCAATGGGAAATACGACAGGTGATGAGTGGGGCCTCATCAGGGTCTATGTATCTACAAACGGCGGCTCGGCGTGGTGGAATGCCATTACGTCTGCACTTCGTGCATTGACAGAGAGCGGAGAGGATGAGGCTGGAGTGGGAGAGGATGAAGCAGCAGAGAGAGAGGGAGAGACGGAGGAGAGAGAGCGAAAGGAACGTGGGTCAGGCAGTTGATATGGAAATCGCCGCCCGGGCAGAAGTATTCATGGGGAATGGGGTGAGTGGATTTTTATATGCACTGTTTTTGTCTTTCAGAATCCTCGTTTTGGAGATTACTGTGTTTTTGTTTTCTTTATACACTTTTATCTTTCCACTAACGCTTTAACGTAGTGGTCCTCGTTTACCTCAAACGTGAACCTCTTCCGCATGGCGCACGGTGCTCCACGGTCGTTGACCCAATTCTGGTAACCATACCGTCCACAGTGACTTTGCCATGGGCTATATCGTCAAATGCTGCAGTACAATTTTCATGGCAGCCGCAAGAGCAGTATCATCAGGCCAGTAAAAACAAACCACAGGCACAATATCTCACAGACGAGAAGGAGATATCACACACGTCCTGTTCATTGTACTAGATCTCGACCAGATCGATAGGGTGCTATACCAGGGTTAGGGTTAGGGTTAGGGTTAGAAACACAAACAACAACACTACTAAACAAATGAGGTAAGACTGCAAAAGTATAAAGGTATGTGACTGGGGTGTCACAGTACCACTTTTCGTCTGGAGACTCATCAGTACTTTTGCCTGGCTTATATACCTGGAGGGAGGCTGTGCACAGACCAGGGGAGTCCGTGGTACACAGTGGGTCCATATGGACACATTCTACAAAAACCGTGTCACAGGGTGACTTGTTACAAAAATGTAACAAAAAGTGTGAAAAATCAACATTTTGACCCCAAAAGCTGAGTTTTGGCCCAGATTTTGGCCCAAATAATAGGAATTACCTATTATGGAAGGTGCGGAGTTTTGCTTACATAAGCATAACTCGAAATAGCAGACCAACAAGTGATTGTCACAAGTACACTGGTTAGGTGGTTAGGTTAGAGTTAGGGTTAGGTTAGGATTAGGGTTGATCTTTTGATTGATCACCAACAATAAATCCTCCCATAGCTCCTCTAACTGGTTTTTGTCCCTATTCATTCATGCTTGCCAATAATTTAATCATTAAAGGACATTTACTAGCATTTTACTTTTTTATGGCGCTGCAAGAAAACCAGAACTGGTAATTCTTTTGGCAGTTGGCCATAATTTGTTTAAAGAAGTCAGGATTGCACAGGCCAGGTCTGAGCATGAGGCTCAAAACCTTTCAGTGTTCCCTCCAATGGTTTAACCACTTAGGAAAAAACCTTGGAATCAGATAAGAAACCAGGTGATGAAGTGTTACTAGAACAAATGACCCGCTCAAAAGGATCAATAGGATTTGACCGCAGGCTGCTTCCACCAACAAAGTAGTTTCCACAGAGGCACTGTCATAAACCCATGAACACAAGTGTGCTGGGTGACGCATTGCCTTTCCCACTCCTCAACAACAGGAAACTACCATGACTGCCAAAAGGCTAGTTCACAGTGGTTTACCATTTAGAGTCATCCACTTCAGATCCACAGATGGAAAAACATCTGTGCCCTGGTCTATGTAACCTGGAAGATTACATCATAGAGTGTAGCTGAGACACAACCATATATCTTTAAACTGATAATGCTAAGATCATGAATGTTGGAGTAATAACATATAGGTTGAAAGATAGATTTAAGACCAAAAAGACAGTGGCAGCTCTTTAGCGACACCAAGTAATTGATAGGCCTATCTTTTTACAAAGCAATCTTTGTTCTAAGTTTTTCACCAACACTTAAAAGGATTCCCACACATGTGATACACAGAGAGCCAAACTCTATTCACAGTGGCCAGAGAGTAAATTAATACTCCTGAGGGTTACCAAGTGTGACATTCTAAGAGAAATGTCTATGAAATAAACTCCATGTGAAACTATCTTTTGCGACACAGGATATGCATTTTTTACTTAGTTAAAAGAAAAAGAGATGCATATGAGTAAATCCAGAATAAAGTAAGTTATTCTAAGATAGATCACTTCAAGTTACAGAAATTTATTCTTTTTCAGTGAAAGAGAATAAAGCAGGGCATATAGCCTACTGCAATAACACCAAATAAATCATTACTGAATTTAACAGAGAGACTGATGAAATTCAGCAAAGAAGTTGAATTTCAGAGGAAAATATATTTTGCAAGATGGGAGAGATCTTATAGCAATCAACTTGCTCTGAAACCAAGATTGGTTATGAAACTTGAAAGAAAAATTATGATTGACAAGGTCAGATACTTCTCCACTTGAAGCTAAGTTGAATCTGTCACAAAAGTGATGAGATACAAAATAGAATATCTTGTAATAATAATTTTTACAAGTCATTTTGACAGGACTTTATACAAGTACTGTTCTCCACAAAAGACTTGGTTCTTTGAAGCAGGATTGGCCAGATGCATTCTGAATATCAGAGTGACAAGAGATAGATCAAAGATATTTCCAAGTGATTTTACAGAATTTTTACAGAGAAAAGACTGTAGAATATGGATATGAAACAATCTCCATGAGAATGCAGGATTTTTTAACCGCAAGGATTTAGCCAAGTAAGAGTTATTGTGTACTGTCTAAGGCATAGACAGATAACTACTTAGGGATCAAAGAGAGCATTATTTCCTTCTTATTTACAGAGACAAGATTGTTCTGAAAAACCTCAAGAAGTACTTTGGTATAGCCTGATGAAATATTCTCTGGTAATGGCACATGTACCAAGAAATTTAGTGAGTGAGAAAAAATATAAAATTCATTCCTTTTATAATTTTCTCTGATCAAGCCACAAAGACCATGCCAGAGGCTAATATGGTTTTGATTTGTCAGAGGTATGTCTCTCTCCAAATATATATTAGAGATATAAGACTGTCCTTCTGTTGAGCTTGACTTGAGTGCCAGACTTGGATTTTTTATCTTTGAAGAAAGAATATTAATCATAGTCCAGATCACAAGGCATAGTTGCTATATTCAGCCACTGAGAAATAAAACTCAGAGAATTATGACAGAGGTGGCATAAAAGAGTGAATATTTCTGGTATTTAGCAAGGATTTGTTAAGACATAGATCTGATACCAGCAGATAGATGAATTGCAAGATAACTAAATAATTTATTATCAGGGCTAAGTAGTTTATGTGAAAAATTGGTAGTCTGCAGCGATGCATGAAGATTTTTAGACATAGACCTTTGGCCTTGATATTAGACAGTTATTATCAAGCAGCGAAGAATAATATCTTGCTACAAGTCAGAAATTATTTGAGAAAATTATTCTGCTTGCTTTTTGCCTTTAAGATAGATAAGAATGGCGAAGAAGTGAAAAAACACTAATTTAGCCAGAGTTTATAATTAATAAAACTCATTATCATCTTATTTGAATTTATTTTAGTAGTGGACAAAGGTTGAGGTAAAACCTTATACCGAAGTGAAAGAAATTTTCACAAAATTCAAAAATATAAGAGCATTAACATGATTGCCTACACAGAGGCGCAGCAGTTATAATTAATATGAAGAAGTCACTTATTTTCATATTAATAAGCTCATAGGTTAATCAGTTCCATCAGCGAAGAAGATTATAGGATGACAACTCTCATTGATCCAATCTAATATGATTGATGATAGATTCTCAAGTATTCAGCTGATAATTTATTTTTTATCAACGAAGTATAACTTTCTTCTAGTTTTACTAGATATTAAGTTATTTTAAATATATGTCACAGTAAAAGTTAACCTCAGTGAGATAATTTTCAATAACAGAAAGTTAAATCTCAAGCAGCTAATTGAGAAGCCAATGGATGTATTGAAAATACACTAGACCGAAGAAAAATAAATATTTTTACAGTCAATTGGCAGAGGTTGGATATGTAAGGCAAATCCACCCTCATTAACAGAACTCTGGGATCAATCCCATCAATAGACTTAGGAAGCTAAAGAGATCTCAAAAGATCATTTAGTCC
>QMFG01005514.1:0-22767 GCA_003314545.1 Ramaria sp. MG151 | reverse complement strand
TGACAAGTCTGCCGATGATTCGGGTTCCGAAGGGTTGATTCGGAAATGTGATGTTCGGGTGGTTCGGGTGGTTCGGATGGTTCGGAAGGTGGAACAGATCATAAATCATGATCGTGACAGGGAGCTAAAGGGTTTAGTTTTGTTAATAGCGGAAGAGATTGAGTAGACAATTCGGAAAATATGATTGTAGTGCTTATAGATTCATGAATGCAGCTACAGGTAGCTGTTTTGCCACCGAAGAAACAGAGAGAGATGGGCGAAGTTAATGGAACCCAGGAAAGTTTGTACTTGGAGACAAGGAGGTTATCAATGATGTTGGAGGTTATTCCAGAGTTGATGGACGTCCGAATAGATCCCGAATGATCGGGTAGTTGTACATTGATGAGGAAAGAAATTTGAACCGAGAGGTGGGACTGGAGGAGATTGAGAGGAGCGAGCCAAATTGTCCTATTGAAATGTTGTATAGTCAAGGTGTAAAACCAGTTCGAAACTTGTAAGGCCTGTTATCAAAGGGTATGAAAGACCTTGTGAAGAATGGCCGAAGCTGGTGAACATCTTGTTCTGTGAACATGTTAGATTTTGGTACATTAGAATCAGTTTTCAACACAATTGTCAGAATCCAAATAACAGTGATAAAGGTTGTGGATGAATGTTGTGTTAGTGAATATGTTCAGAAATGTTCCTAATGATAATAGGATGACATTCAAAAATAAATGGGAATCCTACAGTAAAAGCGAATGGCTTTCAGAATGTTTGCGAACAAAATGCATATTTCCAAAGAGATAGAGGTTCCGAAAGGATTTCATCTCGTAGATCGAATGAACTTTGCAGTCCATGTCAATCACAGCCAATGATCTCACATTCTCTGAAGTGGGTTAAACTAATAAAGGTATAATTGGAGTGCTTACTCAAATATGAGGTTGTTTAAGGTGAATTTAGGACGAGTTGGCAAATATGAGCAGAGAAATCAAGTTGACATACAATAATTGAACTAGGGAATATACATGCGAATGTGCTAGTTATATACTGAACCATTTGGAAGGAAGAGCGAATGGGAATGAGTCCGTGATGGTCGGAAAGTAGCTAAGGTACATGTATACTAATTAAAGGCCATAAGAAACAAAGAACAAGGGTGGTAGGAAAATTGTGAATGAAGAAAAAGATTAACGGACCAACAATAACTCTTGAAACATGTTTCCAAATCACATGGCTCTTCGGGTAGAACTAACCGTCCCTAAATCCTTCGGAGGGTGATCCTAAGGGCCTAGAACATTCATATCATAGAGTATGATGATATGCAATGTCATCGCAAGCTTCCACACAATAGAAATAAGTCAATCAATGAGTTCATTGGAAAAGATGGGGATAGTGATGGGGATAGTCAGGGTGCTTCTCTTCCAGAAAAGATTATGATTGGACCTGGTTATTGATTGTTTCACTAAACACTTCATGGAGTGATTCCTGAACTGAATTAGGTGACCGGATCAAATGTGTGTGAAGTATTGAGGCAAGGGTGATTCGGGATTTGGAAGATCCATTCGGAAGGACTGGTTCGGAAGGACAATGATATAGACAAGGTGTCCATATTGTGATCGTGACAGCTACCTGCAGAGGCAGTAACAAGCCTAGCACATGGAAGTATCAGGCAGAAACGTGTTAAGGTTCTGATACAAACTCAGCTAAGCTACTATACTAGTTCCTTACTAATACTGTAAGTAGCTTCTATTGCTTGTAATAATCTGTAATACCAACACACCCATTCAAGCATAGAAGCATATGCTTGGTCTCCTGCATGTCCATGCTGTCAGAATCCAAATAATAGCAACAAATGTTGTGGATGAATGTTGGGTTAGTAAATGTGTTCGGAAACATTCCTAATGGTGATAGAATGGTTTTGGAAAGAGAATGGAAATCCTACAGTAAAAGCGAATGACTTTCGGAACGTCTGCGAATGAAGTGTGTAGTTCCGAAGAGACAGAGGTTCCAAAAGGATTCTATCTCGTGAATCGAATGAACTTTGCAGTTCATGTCGATCACAGCCAATGATCTTACATTCCTTGAAGTGGATTTAACTGATAAAAGTTGGATTGAAACGCTTACTCAAAAATATACAGTTGTTGGTAAAGTTGAGTTTGGAGCGAGTTTGACAAGTAGGAGTGGAAAATCAAGGTGACATACAATAATTGAACTAGGGAATGTACATGCGAATGTGCTAGCTTATATACTAAACCATTCGGAAGGAAGAGCGAATGGGAATGAGTCCGTGATGGTCAGGAAGTAGCCAAGGTACATGTATATTAATTAAAGGTCATAGGAAACAAAGAACAAGGGTGGTAGGAAAATTGTAAATGAAGAAAAGATTAACGAACCCATAACGACTCTTGAAACATGTTTCCGAATTGCATGGCTCATCGGGTAGGGAGAGCCATGCCCAAATCTTTCGGAGAATAAGTATGAGAGTCTAGAACATTCATATCGTTAAGCCTGATGATATGACAAGTCATCGCAAGCTTTGAGTGAATGTGAACAACTCAATTCATAATTTCATGGTGAAAGATGGGGATAGTGATGGGGATAGTCAGGGTGCTTCTTTTCTAAAAAAAGAATATGATTGGACCTGACCAATGATTGTTCCACAAGGGTTGTTTCACTAGATGGAGTGTTTGAGTCGAAATGATAGATAAAAGAATTGTTGAATAGCATTGATGGTAATGCGGGTATGTTGCTTCGGATTTCGGATCAAATGCTTCGGACTTCGGACGAGATGCTTCGGAAGGATTTGTTCGGGACGAGGTTAATGTGAATGTAGTGCCCAAATTGTGATCGTGACACATGCGATGTGAGTGTGTAAACATAAAACAAATACATTGCCTGAAACAAAAGTTCCGAATAGCGCTCAGCAGCACTGGTGGTTCAGCCTTTGGTTTGTTGCACGTGTGTCTACGCATGTACCGATGCGTGGGGTCACGTGATTTGGTTCCACATTGTTCAACATGGTACAGGCCGTGTCCTCTCCCGTTCCGTCAAGCACATTGCGTGGCCTTGTGGCAGCTGCGTGCGGAGCCGCTGCATGAACATTGTAACCCATGCAGCCATGGTGTTTGTAGTTCCAACAGAATCGGCGCCTGTCGAGGTGGGCATGTCTATGCCGAGCTGCTCTGCAAGGTTTTCTCCGTTACCAATGATGGGCAAGCTCTCACTGCCTTCCTTGCCCGTGCTCATATTGGCGCGATACTTTCTGCCATCTTTGCTAGATTTTCTGCAGTCTCTTCGTGACTATGTCCAAGACTGTAAGTTCCATGTCGTCATTATGACTGACAATGTTCACAGGGGCAGAAAACTGCTGCTACGAAAGCGATCATCGCTTCTGTGATGTGCAGCTGCATGCTGGTGGTCTGTAGATGTTGCGACGTGTCCCCATCCATGCACCGGTTGTCTTTGCAACTATGCGATCCTTCGTCAGATCACGGTTGGTCCTAGTTGGTGTGTAGGTATGTATCGTGGCTGGTTTTCATGAGCAGGCGCCACCTGCAAGTATGTTTGCTGTTGATGGTGGCGTTGAGTGCAGCATTGCCACCGCTGCATGGTGAGTCAGGATCGCTGCGCGTCATGAGTGGCCTTGCAATCCATATTGGTCATGGCTATTGGTGGTGCGATCCGTGGCCATTTAGCTCAGGTTCACGCGATCCATCGTCAGGCTGGGAAGAATCCTGTCCAGCCTTGGTTTGTAGGTGCGTCCATTCACATCCTTCCTCCTACTCATCTTTGACTCTTTACTTCTCTCCCTTCCTTCTGTTCCAGTTTCCATTGAGTCAAATGGAAAGGATGGGGATAGTCAGGGTGCTTCTTTCCAAGAAAAGATGGTGATTGGACCTGGTTATTGATTGTTTCACTAAAACATCAACATAGTGATTCAGAGAACCTGATGGAAGACAATGCTATCAAGTGTAAATGACCTAATTGACATGCTGATGGTTTGGATTTAAAGCAAAGCCTTGGGAAGGAATCTTTTGGGAAGGCTGTGGTAAAAGGCCTATGATATGATTGTGACACTTGCTCACTCTCCAGGACATCATATCACATGGAGGATATGGGGCATCTTGTCACGATCATGATTTGTGTCCTACTCCACCTTCCGAACCATCCAAACAACATTCTTCCAAATCGAGTCTTTGGAATCCAAATTGTTGACAATTTCGTCACACATGAACCATTCAACATTCCGTCACCCTTGACACCCTGACTCGTCCTAATAACATCACAAGGACCCAACCAAGAGATCAGGTTCTGTTATTAGCCTTTCCTCAGAAAAGAAGCATCTACACTATCCCCATCACTATCCCCATCACTATCCCCATCTATTCCTAGGAACTCAATATCAGGGTCGATTCTATGCTTCTAAAAGCTTATGGTGACAAGACATACGATTCAATATGTTGACGTGTTCATATCCGACACTCAGGGTCATTGTTTAAGGAAGTGAAACAAGAGTTCGTCTACCTGAAATGAAATGTGATTCAGAAACAGGTTTCAGGATTTATTTCTAGTTCGTTAAATCTTTTTCTTATTCACAATTTTCACCCAACCCTTGTTCTCTATTTCCTATGGTCATTAATTAGCATACATGTACCTTAGCTACTTTCCGATTCCCAATAGACTCCTCCCCATTCGCTCTTGCCTCCGAACCTCCCAGTATATAAGTAGCACATTCACATGTATACTCTCCAGTTCAATTATTGCATGTCTACTTGATTGATCTACTTAACTTAACAATTTGTCGTGAACAATTTTGAACAACAACTTCACCTCGAAGTAAGTCCTATAAAACTTATCAATTTGGGTTTGAATACACTTCGAAAGAATGTGACACCATTGGCTGTGATTGGCATGAACTAAATGGTTCATCCGATCCATGAGATAGAATCCCTTCGGAACATCTATCTCTTCGGAACTATGCACCTCTTCGCAAACATTCCGAAAGCCCTTCGCTTTTACTGTAGGATTCCTATTCACTTTCGAATACCATTCTATTCTTATGGAAACATTTTCGAACATTATTACTAACACTACATTCATCTATAACATTTATTTTTGATAATTGAATTCTGACACATCTATTGAACACCATTGGGTGACAGAAGATTATGTCATGCTGGATTGAACCTTCTGTGGCATTTTAGGTTCTTCACTCATGCGCGCAGTGGTGAGGGTGAAGGTGAGTCTCCAGCTCTTACGTTGTGATGCAACCCCCTCCAGGCTGGTTTCTCTGGTTTCCATTGCATTATTTTTAAAGTGGACTGACTATTCCCCCCTTATGCACTCCTCGTTCACCTTGTTACATGTCATAGCTGTTCCAAATCTCGTTTGTCCTTGTGATGGCACCTTGATCGCCGTCCCCGCCTTCACATCAGGTGGCCTCTCTGGTTCTTCCTTTCCTGATGCAACCTCATCGTCGACCTCCTTGTCTACAGCCTTCTCTTCAGCAAGATAAGGCTCGAGTGGTCCCTCCTGTTGCCGTCGCCCTTGTGTTTGCACTTCTCAAGATGGCTTCTTCTGCGATGCGAGTGACATCCGATGACAGCAAGGCAAGAGAGACGCTGGGAATTTCTGTAGTCTGAGTACAACAAGTACCTACAGCAATGTTCATGTGTATATGACACCGACTTGATGTGAAAGTGCTAGCTACATGCCAACGAGAATATATCATATCGTCTTACCACATTCACAGAGATATCTGTGGAGGTGAAGAGAGGGAGTTGCCTTCATCTAACTCACTGGCAACATGGCGACTGATAGTGTCCATATAACAGATGTGAATTAACATATAGCTATCCTTCCAATGCATTGTGTGGTCTGCTGTTAGTGCATGGGATAGCCTGTATAGGGTACAGGGATGACTGGTGCTGGGGAGGGTGTAAGATCACAGTGCTTCCCATGTGTGCTGAAGTATCGGTAGTTGGGAGGGTGGTTTTGTTGGTTTACATTTGCGTAGTACTTTGTTGTGGACACTTTGGTCATGTAGGCTCCACATGTATCTACGTGGCTTGTTCTTGCTATACATCTGCTGTCAGTGTCCGTGTCCATGTATGTGTCTGTGTTTGAGACTTTCTGAATCTCCACTCTTTCTCTATAACATCCAACAGGTTTCAGGATCACCCTTGTCTCCCACTGTAGCTCCCGATGGCCGGTATTGAAAGAGGCTAGGAAGAGGTACATTAACATACTTGAAATCTCACTCTCAATAAATTCTCACAATTTCCCAGATCCCCAAAAAGCACCCAGAAAATGATGCCACCCTTCCGGGACGATCAAAAAACCTGGAATGTGTTTCAGCTTCCAAGGTGACCCGAACCCATCTGCAGACAAAACTAGGGAAGAACTGCTCAAGGCAGTGATCAGCATGGTTCACGACGTGTCAACTGCCAAGGAATTCCTAGAGCAGAAATGCTTAGTGATCACAGGTGAACAATACAGTCTGAATACCTTGAGCATGGCCCTCCTACATCTATCCCAAACACCAGCACTATCTAAGGTGCCCATAGCGCTACTCCTTGAAAAAGTGACCACAGACCAAATGGTAGAATAAGTCACCAGCACCATAACCGACCTCCTCATTCATCACAGGACACCTGGAGACCACCCTCACAGACCTTCAACAGACCACAGACTGTAGAAATGTTGTGAGCTTGCACCTTGAGGTATCACATGTTGGAAATGTGCGAGCGGCATTGTTGGCCGCACAACATTAGTTACAGTTGCTTAGTAATAATCATCTGTTTACAATGAGCCATATCACTCGCTCAAGCTAAACAGCCTTCTGGTGCACGGTCCCTGTTCAGCACCACCCAGAAGTACAACATAAACAGATCACGGGTTGCTCCCATTAACCACCGCTGGTGCTGACAGGTTCTGTCAAAACCAAACCAAAAGTCATACCTACTGAAAGTACGCCAGGCCTACCGAAAGCCTGCTGGACCCTGAATCAAAAGCCGTACCTACCGAAAGTACGCCAGGCCTACTGAAAGCCTGCTGGTCCCCGAATTGAAAACCGCACCTACCGAAAGTGTGTCAGGCCTACTGAAAGCTGCTGAACTTAACCTATGGCGCCAAACACTCTTGAAAAACTCAATGAATCAAACTATGCAGACTGGCAGTACACCATGGCTGCACTCCTCGTTGAGAAGGATCTATGGGATGTCATTGACGGTACCCTCCCCAAGCCCCAAGGATCGGCAAACAATAAGGCTGTGAAGGCCTACCTTAAAAAGCAACAACTGGCGCAAGCGAAAATCATCCTCAATATTGAGAAATCGCAGTTACCACACACACGCTATGATGACCCTAGGGAAATTTGGGACAACCTCGAAGCCGTGCACCGCGCTCGTGGTTTCGCAACTCGACTTGCCCTTCGCTGCCAATTCTTGTACATGCGCAAAGCAGATGGACAGCCGATGAGCATGTGAATCTCGGAAGTCAAGAATGCAGCCTTTCAGCTTGAAGCTGCCGGTGTTGCAGTCATTGACAATGATGTTATCCTGGCACTTACAGAGGGATTTCCGGATGCTTACGACAACTTTATTGTCGCGCTGGATGGCCTTCCCCTGCCAGAGCTCACACTCGCTAACGTCGTTACCCGGTTATTAAATGAGGAGGTGTGACAACAGCCGTGTGCGCTCGTCAAAGCCAAAGTAGAACGTTACGGAGAATCAGCACTAGCGGCTGATATCAAGAAGAAATGATGTGTTGTGGGTATCACTTACTACAATTGCAATGGAAAGGGACATTATCAGTCTAACTGCCCGTCACCAAGGCCTGGAATGGCTGCAATGGCAAATGAAGAGTTGAGGAATGAGAAGGATTACTCTCTGTTTGCTTTTTAGTATATACAAGGTGAACGGAACCCTATACCACTCGAGGAGGTGTGTTGGAAATGTGTGAGCGGCATTGTTGGCGGCACAACATTAGTTACAGTTGCTTAGTAATAATCATCTGTTTACAACGAGCCATATCACTCGCTCAAGCTAAACAGCCTTCTGGCGCACGGTCCCTGTTCAGCACCACTCAGAACTACAACATCACGTGACCTGCTTCAAACCTCAGGTAGAGTACAAAGTCACTTAGATACACAAATCCTGGTTGCTTACATCGAACCTCAGTTATCAGGTTAAACTGCGTTGTACCTTCAACAGCTCGAGGTCTCAAGTGCTTGTGCAACGGCGATCCACGCCGTTCGATTCACCGGAGGTTTTGTCCTGTTTTGGGAATGGAATGGTCAGGCCACCCACATACACCCATTCCCAAAACAGGACAAAACCTCCGGAACCGTGTTCACGATATGGGTGGCATCATCTGTCCATCATGTTGAAATATTTCGACGAGAGGTTGAGTCCGACGTCGGTTAAGCGCTAGAAGCAGTTAGACGCGCAGCATTCTTTTTCGCGTTATCACACTACGTGGCACGAATACCACTCTTTTCTGCCGTTTATTTTCAACACATCATCTGTCCATCATCACAGCCGGGTACTGCCCAGGAGATACCCACACCCATGCCCAAAAGCTGACACCGGTGAACGATGTCTGCGCCGGTCACAACCGAGTAAGCATAGAGCATCATGCCATCACCGCGGGTGGTGTCTCTCCCACCAATGGTGCTTTGCAGGGCGGGCAGCCTCTGTAAGAGGGCAATTCTCCCTTTTAGAAATTTGTATCACTCCCTCGCACCGTTCCACAGTGCTGAGGCTCTGTATTGTGCCTGTTAGAGATGAGCGGATTGTATATACAAGATATTTTAGGCGATTTGTTATCAGTAGAGTGGAATGTTAGATACTTCGGGAAACCTCCGCGCCAGGTGGAAACAGCGCTTTTCAAGGTCCGCCTCCGGAAAAGCGATATGTTCCGATGCCACTTCTGTAATTCATGGCGCCTTCTCCCCCAAGTTTTATTATCAAGTTCTAACTGTGTATGCAGCTCAGGAAAAAAATATGAAGCAATCGGGTTTAAATTTGTAACACGTACTGCTATGAAGACTTCGCATGAACTCGAGGATGGTGGCGCTCGAGGTCTCAAGTACTTGTGCATCGATGTCGAGATGGGCACGGCGTCCATACAAATTGCCGAATCTGTAGGGGTGGGAGGGGGGTCCGGGCCATCGGCGGTTGAGACGGCGTCAAATGGAATAACAATCTGAATTGAATAACAATCTGCAGGGGTGGAAGGGGGCTCCGGGTCATCGGCGGTTGACACGGCGTCAAAAGGAAAATGACAATCTGAATTGAATGACAATCTGCAGTGGTGGGAGGGGGTTCCGGGCAATCGGCGATTGAGTGCTCGCTATGGTTACGACCTCGCGTCTATTAATCACATACGCTTCTTTGATCCTATACGCGTGCATCACCATCGAGACTGGCTATGAGTCCTTTAGGTTTCGTATATTCTTTCTGGCAACATTGCCTGTCGTAGATTGTATAAAACTTTAACACTATCCACCTCAGCCCTTCTCCATAGTCTTCTGGAGTCAAAATGGACGATCGCTCCGTTCAGTCTGGTGAATCCTCCTCTGCTTCGCGTCTTTCATGTTCATTGACCTTACCTACGAACATCTAGACGATCCACTGAAAGGTCTGGGCTCTCTTCATGGAGATTCACGTCCATTCCAACACGACTCTCTCATCATTGGCTTTGGATTTGATGTCGGTATGTCAGCAACCTGTCATTATGTTTGCTCGCCCGTTCGACTCTCTAATTGGGACCATTCCACTGTGTTCTATACACTCACATCCACCCCAATGTAGACTTGTTGCTGGGTGAGAGTTTCTTGCATGGTGCAGCGGGGGATATGGGTGCTTCCGGAAACACATTCCCGACTACAGATACTTCCGCATACACTGTAAGCACTGTGATCATACAACCTCCCACGCACCAGTATTACTCATACTCTATCCAGGCTATCCCATGCACTAACAGCAGGCAACACGATGCATTGGAAGGACAGATTTATATGTCAAGTCACCTCTCTGACATGGACACCATCAGCTGCCATGTCCCCGATGTGAGTGAGTTGGATGAAGCCAACCCTCTCCCATTCGCCTCGACCGATATCTCTGTCAACTCAGTAAGACCATATGATATACCCTCGTCGGCATGTACCTAACGCTTTCTCACATCAAGCCGGTGTCAGCACCAACCATAAACAATCAGAGGAACCTTCCAGAACAGCACACCTACATCAACAATCCTGTGGCAAGCATCGAGACCGTCAGCAGACATTTTACAAAGTGCCGCAAGAAAAGGGGAGACTATTACAAGTGTGTTTTCAAGGGATGTACGCATCCTATCGGGAAGTTTGGGACGGAGAAGTTGGTTGTCAAGCACATTCGCAGCGCTCATCTCAAAGAGAAGCGATTCAAGTGCATGACTTGGTATGTTCTGTGGCGGGTTGGTTATGCAGATCTAACTCTTGTTTAGTGATGCGCTCTTTGCGCGTGAAGCTGAGGCACGGCGCCATGTTGATACGAAGAACGACGGCAAGATTTACAACTGCAGTTTCTGGTAACGCCCCTCATCCTTTGAGTGTATTTATTCACCAACGTATGATGATCTACAGCGCGAAGAGGTACTCACGATCGGACCAGCGGAATGCTCACGAGAAAAGCCATCGGAGAAACGAGATTTAGGATATGCGGTATGATGTAAGCCCTTCTATGATGACGCCTTTGGAACAAGTGTGTCCTTCAGCATCGCTATACAAAGCCTGTAATGAACCCCAAAATTCAATAAATTGGTACATCGCTGGGCATTAATTCCCGTGCGAAAAGCCTGGACACCCTTGAGACGAGTTCACGACAGATATCGAGCATGCCTCACACGATGTCGTCTCTCACGTATCGGACGATGATACTTCAGACCACCTCATAGCCTCACAACTCCTGTAGTCACCACTTGTGTTGGGAAAATCACGTACCTACACACACTCCCAACGCCTCTCTTGTCTCGCCACCGATGTCAAAGTCAAAGCCAATGGAGGGTGTATCGTGTTGGAATGAACCCGAATCCCGAGGAAGAAAGTCCAGACTTGTCAGCGGATCGCCTGGATGTTAATGAACATGTCAGACGCGAAGCATAGGATGATTCACCAGATTGAACAGTGTGATCGCTCATGCTGACTCTAGCGCCTGCGTAGAAGGATTGAGGTGGAGAGTGTTCAAGTTTTATACAACCCTACGACGGGAAATGTTGCCAGAAAGTTGATACGGGGCATCCAGGTTTCATAACACGATGGTGATACGCGTGTGATCAGAGCCAATAAGATACACGAGGGAGCATTTCCCCGATGTATATAGTGTGGGAATAGGGGTATGCGCCCACAAGTTATCAGCAGGAGCAGGGACGCATAGAGGCGTGGGAATCTTGTTCCGTGCCTACTGGCTATCAGTGGGCGTAGAGCCTTTATCCGAAATAATGACGAACGAAGGCAGTCGACACAGAGGAACGGACGAGGGACCGTGCTGGTGTTCACTGGTGCTCACGGGAGAAAAGGGTGAGCATTATGAGTGTGTAGCTAAATACATAGAGGAAGAAATAAGCTGTGTATCTTTCTCTCCGTTCTTTCCTCCCGTGGATGAAAATTACTGTTAGAGTGGTGGTGAGAGTGCTTATGCGATGAGGTGACGACTCCCTGCATATCTGTCTTCACTCTTTTCTCTCATGATGAGAATTCCCGCTACGTGAGCAGCGCGAACACTCATACGATGAAGTGATGATTCACTGGACGCTGAGTCCCCTTCTCTTCAACGACGTCTTGCACGAGATCTGGATAGTGGACAGCAGGGGCCTCGTGTGGGTAATGGAAGCTTCCTCAGGGACGTTGCCGGTCGTCGGTTCCGGTCGCGTATACGTTGTATGGGCGCTTATGAGCATTCTTGGCGTGCTTGTTCGCTTGGAGGTTCGCCCTGTCGACAGGCGCTCTATTGTTAAGTTTCATTATATTCCACTATTCCAAATTAACTCAAATTCTACTTCAGGAACGGAAACGGTGCCAGATTGAGAGGATCAGAAGCACGCTGACGTAAGTTGTGCGGACCACGCTGGCGTAAGTTGTGCAGGCCACGCTGACGTAAGTTGCGTAGGCCACGCTGCCACCAAGGGCAACACAGATAATAACCGCCACATCCTGCATCGACAACTGAATCCTTATGCTTCTTCGAATGATTCTTTCAAAGAAGCATTGAAGAAATAGGCGAAGAGGGCGATAGAAGCAGCCAGCGTAGGCGTCTGTGTCCTGGCATCTCCTGGCATTCACTCAAAATCCCCTTGTATCCTAACAACCTTCCAGAACAGCACACCTAGTGTCTTACCTGCAAGGACGCGCCGTATTAGCTGTCTAAGCGGGCTTGATCTGGCTGACAAATGTAGCTCGGGAGATTTGCGCTAATTTTTGTAGTTGTTTTTCTTTTTAGTCCAGAGTGTTGAATTGGGGTGGAGATCCCAGACTCCAGGGCCAGTACGGCAGCTGGTCTGAAGTATCATCTTACAATGTGTAAGGGACGACGTCGTACGAAGCATGCTCGATATCAGCCGTAAACTCATCTCACTAGGCGGCTGGCGCACTTGAATTAATATCCAAAGATGTACTATTTTTTAATTTTCTAAATATTGGGGTTGATTACAGAAGTCGCATGGTTATGCTGAGAGCCGCACTTATTCTAGACGCATCATCGCAGAAGGGCTTACATCAAACCGCATACCCTGAATCTCGTTTCTCCGATGGCTTTTTTCTCGTGAGCATTTCGCTGGTCCGATCGTTAGGACCTCTTCGCGCTGTAGATAATCATTCATTGATGAATGAATACACTCGAAGCATGAGGGCGTTACCAGAAACTGCAGTTGTAGACCTTGCCATCATTCTTCGTATCAACATAGCGCCTCAGCCTCACGTGCGAAGAGCGCATGACTAAACAAGAATCAGCTCTGCACGACCGAATCACCACAGAACATAGGATTTGCCTGGGAATTACTAATTTTTTTATATTTAATATTTTGACCTTAAAATCACTTAGTTGTGATGAAATGGATGTAGAAAATGTTTTGTCTTTTATTCCTTTTATTTCATTCTTTAGTCTTTTGATGTTAATTCTGAGGTGGTTATGATGGTACTTGTTGATTATCTAATCAAGGGAATCTATACTGATACTGTAGAGGCACTGGTATGGAATCAAAGATTCAGCATCTAAAGATTGCATGCTGTGGTACGTGAGCAGAGATAAGGGTTTTAAGTGAGAATTCAACACTTTTGGGATCATTGATGATCCTGGTAGATAGTAACTTGTCTGAGGGAATGACCGGTGATAATTCCTTATCAGAGGATTGATAGCTGAGCAAATTAACTATCGGGGAGACAATGAAACAGGCTTCTGGAGATTTTACAGTCTTATTTATTCATCAGAACTACAAGCTGTTAAATGACAGGTTCTTACTGATGATAAATGATGTTCTGGGGATGATGATATGATTTTTGGGGAGGGTCACTTAGCATATACTCTGCCTTATTTATTCATCAGAACTACAAGCTGTTAAATGATGGGTTCTTACTGATAATAAATGATGTTCTGGGGATGATGATATGATTTCTGGGGAGGGTCACTTAGCATATACTCTGCCTTATTTATTCATCAGAACTACAAGCTGTTAAATGATGGGTTGATGCTCTGGGGATGATGATATGTTTTCTGGGGAGGATCACTTAGCATATACTGGGGATCCAGAGGTTCCAGTAGACTTCCAGATGGGTCGGAGGGACTTGGCTTCAACTTATGTGTTGTGCTGACTCAGTGTTCTGTCCCTGTATCTCAGATGTCCAAGTAACTGGAGGATCTGGAGGAGCCAGGGCTTATCATGGGTCATAGTGTAGGGAGAGAGAGTGAGAGAGATTGAGAGAACAGGGTGTATTAAGTCAATATCAGAACTGAGGAACATACAAGAGAGTTTCAGATTTATGTACTAAAGGTTTTGGGGATTGAGTTCAGGGATAACTAATATAAGTGAAACGTGTTTCGTAGCTATCGAGAAAGATTTCCATTACATGGAGATGGAGGTAATAATAGAATGATGTCAGGGAACAAGAATAGTAAGAATGAAAAGGTGTCAGAATTCAATTATCAATGATAAGAGTTGTAGATGGATGTAGGGTTAGTGGTATCAATCAGAAATGTTTTTAATGGTAACAGAATGATGTTCAAAGGTAAATAAAAGTCCTACAGTAAAAGCAAATGGTTTTCAGAATGTTTGCAAACAGATGCATAGTTCCAAAGAGATAGATATTCCAAAGGAATTCTATCTCATAGATTGAATTAACTTCACAGTACATGTCGCCCACAGCCAATGATTTCACATTCTTTCAAAGTGTGTTTAAACTAATATAAACAAAGTTAGGGTACTCACTCAAAGGTGTGGTTGTTGAGAAGATGTTGTTCAAGGTAGTTCACAATGAGTTGGCAAGTTTGAGTAGAGCAAACAAGTAGATGTACAATAATTGAACTAGTGAACCTACATTGAATGTACTTCCTATATACCAAACGGTTTGGAAGAGAGAGTGAATGGGAAAGAGTCTGTGAGGATTGGAAAGTAGCTAAGGTATTTTGTGGTGACAGAATGTTAAGTAAGAACACATGTGATGGAAGTTCTGGCAGTTTGGTTTCCAAATGGGCTGTTCAGAAGGAACCCATTCGGCGAGCTAGGCTAAGGGACAAATCATGATCATGACAAGAGGGTTGAAATCTGAATCTATGGTGTTTTGTATTGTGTAAGAATCTGTGGATTGTCTCTTTTTTGTTTTTCTTGATGTGAGCCTGTGATTATGTAAGCTAAATTGAAAATATATAATAACAGTTTGAGTACAATAAGTATACAGCAGAGTGTATGTGTATATGACACTGACTTGATGTGAGAAAGCATTATACATGCCTATGGAAGTATATTATATCATCCTACTGCATTCCCAGAGATATCCATTGAGGCTAAGAGGGGGAGTTGCTTTCATCTAACTCACTCACATTGGTGACATGGCAACTGATAGTGTCCATATCAGAGACGTGAATTAATATATAGTACTATCCTTCTGCCATACACACATATCTTCTTTCTGACATGATGCCCTTCTAAATCCACCAGAATATACATCTGAGGTGAGGGACCTGCATATATGTGGTCCAAACGAGCCACACACATCACTAAACATCTCAGAATCATTCCAATGCCTTCATATATGACTCCTTGATTTAAAATCACTCAATTGACCTTGTTCTACCATGTGGTCACTCAGGGGGAAGCCTTCTCAACTTGATCCTATATTATATTCTCTCCTCTTCTTTGATCCACCAATCATTATTCCACATTTATTTTAACCCAGAAAAATCTTCATAAGCTCGAACCTATCCCCCATTTTTTCCCAGAACATGTTATAAACACTAGTTTTTCATATTCAATTCCTAGCCTCATTTTCTATCCATATATTCCTTTTATCATCCTATGTTTCTGAGAAAAAAGGCTCTAAAAACCCCTGAATTCTTTTCTGTCTAAGAAGGACATCATCTACATAGAATAGCATCAGGTGTATGGTGTATTTTCCAGTTTTTGAGTCCAATATTCTTTCAGCAGTGTTTTTATAACTCTTTCCAATTCTAATTGCTACTGTATCTCTTAATTTTTAACACATTCTACTTAAACAACGATAACAACCATAGACGTAGTGACAAAACAATATTGGATAATAATGCAAGCACTCAGTACTGCATAATGAAAGCAATGCGACGATGGATATGTAGGTTAAACTGTTATTATTTATCTACCTGCCGCACGAAGATTACATTATGTAATCTACTGATGCATCAGTAGCACCGTGCAAAATAAAAACACAAAAACAGTATAAAAACAATATTAATGTCAACTCAAAGCCTCAGGCTCTAGAGTATATTCTGTTTACATCTTCAGGGTTATTCGGTGAATGATCCCCGAGGCTATGCAGGGACGAATGTGCACATATATGCACTTCGGACACAAATGGGCTTCAATAGCCACTGATTGAGCTCCACATGGCTCTGAAACACTTCCAATCACTCATACGACCATTCAACTTCTATTTCCATCCACCCCTATCGTCACCAATCCCCGAATGAAGCTGATCACTTCGATTTCATTTAAACAAGCACCAGGAGCTTTGAAATGGAGTTTCACAATTTTCTCTTCTCTTTTCTCTTGTTATTTTGACTGGATATAGTAGTTAAAGACATGATATACATTTTCTACCACATCATGATCGGTTTCAGATGTCTTGAATATGTTTTTAGTATATTTTTGTGCATTCTTCCCCTCATGTAGACTGCAACCCCAGAATCACTCCATCGCCCCAATATTCTTCTTGTAAATACAAAGGACAATTATTAGCTAGCTCTCCCTATAAGTACGGTTGTAATTCTCGTCAGAATCTAAGGCAGTATAACCTCCACATCTCTGGCACAGTCTCTATCTCTTTGCTTGATATCTCTACAACCCTTGCTTTGTTAACAAATCGTCATGGGCTGTTCGTCATCATTTCAAGTGTTCTATTTGACTCAGCAACTATCTCAAAACTGATAAGTTTGCGCTATCTACCTACCTATCTACAAGTCACGTCGCAGTATGCGAACTTTAAGCGCTGACATTTTGCTCCCGCATCAGCGCATCCCCCGCGCTAGAATTCATATCCCGCTTAGATTATATTTTAGGCGCTTAAAGACCGCCTCAAGCAAACTTGAAGAAAACATCAAAACAAATCAAATAAATTCAAATAAAATATATATAAAATTCCCATTTATTTTCTTATTATAAACAAGAAAAAGATTGTCCCGGTCACCGGGCGCCCACATACTCCTTCAAGGCGACGACTGAGCCAACTGCGCCAGTAACCTCTCGGCCCTATTCGCTCTTTCTCTCTCCTTGCTCAGTTCTTGTTGGAAATGTTTCGCCTAGTACAAATCCCGCTATTTGACCCAAGAGAAACATGAATGCAAGGTCAAAACTCACCTCGCGGCACTCTTCTATCTTCTCATAAGCCACCTTCCACTCCTTCTCGTACTGCTGTATTATGTCGGCAGTGGTATTACACCGACCCATCTTCACGCGTATACACCCGAACTTCCCTAGTTTGTTGGCGGCTGGCATTTTGACCTCCTGGAGTCGATTTTCCCCCTGGCACTTCTTCCAAACCACAGCATAAATGGCGGAGGCAAACCAGAAGCATTGAAACTCTAGAAGCGCGTAACCCTGGTGATGCGCGTGAACGACGTTGGCAACCACGGCGAGTTGGGACACAGAGAAAATCCCTTTGGGGATCGAAAAGCTCTTGCAGAGCTCATTCTCCCCTAATGTCTCCACATAATCATTTGGGTGGTTCACGAAGGTAAGAATATCAGCCGATGGTTTTTCGGGGATGAATGATGCTAGAACCGCGGAAGAAAATGAGCTCGCATAAGATGAAATGGTGATGAACGATCTTGGAGACATGGATGACCTAGATTGGTCATTGTCCTGCGAATGATGGTTGGTGACTTGGGGAACAGAGTCCTGGCGTTGAGGGTTAAGCCAGTCATCTGGGACAATCACCAACTCGTGTTCATCGAGTGGATCCTCTCTGCTGTTGGAAATGTCTCTCGAGGAGACAAATCTTTCAATGACGATAATCGCTTTCGCACAGCGGGGGGCTTGTCCCTCGACATGAAACACCAGGAACTCGTGGTATGGTGGTGAAACCATCTTCCTAAACTCCACCCCAACAACGGCGATGTCATGGGCGTATTGGACGCGGAGAGAGGTTACGGCAAGGCTGACTCGTATGCTTACAGGATTCTCGGCGTTGAAGAAGGCACGAGCTCCAGTGTCCATGGTGGAGGGGAGGTGATCTGAGGTTCAGGGATGTATGTTTGAGAGAACATTTGCGAGGTCTCAAGTACTTTGCAAGCGCTCGGCGTCAATCATGGAAGGTCCAAGATATGGGTGTATGTGGGTGGCATCATAAAGTTTATGATGCACACGTTCTACGATGTACTCGATGTGGGTGTGTGTGGGTGTCATAAAGATAGCGCTCGCTGGGTTCTACACGCGGACCCTGCACCGCCTAGTACTAATGTTGTGATGCACACGTTTTACGATGTGCTCGATATGGGTGTATGTGGGATGTGTAGTTCCCGGTCCTTGGGGAAACAGCGCTTTTCAAGGTCCGCCACCCCTTTTGGTCATTTGATATTCTCCAATGCCACTTCTGCAATCGGGGGAGCTCAGAAATTGTCCCTTTTAGGATTTTGTTTCACCCCCTCTCACCCTGTTTTGGGCTCTGGGAAACAGCGTGAAGATGATGGGGGTAGCGTGTTTCAAGATCCTGTTTGGGGCCGTGGGAAACAGCGTGGATAATGGGGGTAGAGTTTTTAAAGATACTGTTTTGGGCTGTGTGAGACACCGTGAAGATGGCGGGGGTAGCATTCTTCTAGATTCCTGTTTTGGTCTGTGAGAAAACAGCCTGAAGATAATGGGGGTAGAGTTTTTAAAGATTCTGTTGTGGGAGTAGCGCTTTTCAAGGTCCGCCACCCCTTTCCGCCACTGTTCCGATGCCACTTCCGTAATTCATGGCGCCTTCCCCCAAGTTTTATTATATATCAAGTTCTAACTGTGTATGCAGTGCAGGAAAAAAATATGCAGCAATCAGGTTTAAATTTGTACAACGTACTGATATGAAGACTTCGCATGGCAGAAGAACCCAAGGATGGTGATGCTCGAGGTCTCAAGTGTGCAACGATGATCCCACGCCGCCCGGCGTCATAACAAATTGCCGGCGTGTGTGAGCGCTCAAAACCAATAGATCTTTCCGTACTCCGAAACTCCAGATTCGCATCTATTGATCATATACGCTTCTTTGATCCTATAAGTATCCCTCACCACTGCCATTAGACTATGAATCTTTTGGGTTTCGTATCTTCTTTCTGGCAACATTGCCTGTCGTAGGTTGTATAAAACTTTAACACTCTCCACCTCAGTCCTTCTCCATAGTCTTCTGGAGTCAAAATGGATGATCGCTCCGTTCGGTCTGGTGAATCCTCCTCTGCTTCGCGTCTTTCATGTTCATCAACCTGACCTACGAACATCTAGAATCTCCACTGAAAGGTCTGGGCTCTCTTCAAGGAGATTCACGCCCATTCCAACACGACTCTCTCGTCATTGGCTTTGGATTTGATGTTGGTAAGTCAGCAACCTGTCGTTATGTTTGCTCCCCCGTTCGACTCGTCTAATTGGGACTACTCCACTTTGTGGTATGCACCCACATCCACCCCAATATAGACTTGTTGATGGGTGAGAGTCTCTTGCATGCTGCAGCGGGGGATATGGGTGCTTCCGGAAACACGCTCCCGACCACCGATACTTCCGAATACACGGTAAGCACTGTGATCATACACCCTCCCCAGCACTAGTATTACTCATACTCTATCCAGGCTCTCCCATGCACTAACAGCAGGCAACACGATGCATTGGAAGGACAGATCTATATGTCAAGTCACGTCTCTGACATGGACACTATCAGCTGCCATGTCCCCGATGCGAGTGAGTTAGATGAAGGCAACCTCCTTCCCTTCGCCTCGACAGATATATCTGACAACGCAGTAAGACCATATGATATACCCCCTCCGGCATGTAGCTAACGCTTTCTCATATCAAGCCGGTGTCATCACCAACCATCAACAATCAGAAGAACCTTCCAGAACAGCACATCTACACCGACAATCCTGTGCCAAGCATGGAGACCGTCAGCAGACACTTCACACAGTGCCGCAATAGAAGGGGAGACTATTACAAGTGTGTTTTCAAGGGATGTACGCATCCTATCGGAAGGTTTGGGACGGAGAAGTTGGTTGTCAAGCACATTCGCAGCGCTCATCTCAAAGAGAAGCGATTCAAGTGCATGACTTGGTATGTTTTGTGGCGGGTTGGTTATGCTGAGCTAATTCTTGTTTAGTGATGCGCTTTTTGCGCGTGAGGCTGAGGCAAGGCGCCATGTTGATACGAAGAACGACGGCAAGATTTACAACTGCAGTTTCTGGTAACACCCCTCATCCATTGAGTGTATTCATTCACCAACGTATGATGATCTACAGCGCGAAGAGGTACTCGCGATCGGACCAGCGGAATGCTCACGAGAAAAGCCACCGGAGAAACGAGATTTAGGATACGCGGTATGATGTAAGCCCTTCTATGATGACGCCTTTGGAACAAGTGTTGTGGCGCTTGTAAATAGTTTAGGATATGTAAAAACTGAATAAACAATCAGTTTCACCTGTGTGAACAAGCATTGAGATATATAGCTACCTGAATAAACTATCAGTTTCTACAGGTTTTTGTCAACTAATTATAAAGAGAATGAGAAAGATCTTGGGACTCACCACCTCAGTGTGAACAAGCACTGAGGTGTTCGTCCTTGAGCCTCTAACTATATATGCGGCTGGTTAACTAGCCTCGTGTCTTTGGCACGAGTTCCAGCTGCATGTTATCAATACTAATATTACTTATTCTATCTACCGCAGCGTGGATTGACCACGCCGCTGTTGCGGCCTATAGGCACCCATGCATTTTGCCCCCGCGGGTCTACTTGCACCAACAACAAGTGTGTCCTTCAGCATCGCTATACAAAGCCTGTAATGAACCCCAAAATTCAATAAATTGGTACATCGCTGGGCATTAATTTCCGTGCGAAAAGCCTGGACACCCTTGAGACGAGTTCACGACCGATATCGAGCATGCCTCACACGATGTCGTCTCTCACGTATCGTACGATGATACTTCAGACCACCTCATAGCCTCACAACTCCTCTAATCACCACTTGTGTTGGGAAAATCACGTACCTACACACACTCCCAACGCCTCTCTTGTCTCGCCACCGATGTCAAAGTCAAAGCCAATGGAGGGTGTATCGTGTTGGAATGGACCCGAATCCCGAGGAAGAAAGTCCAGACTTGTCAGCGGATCGCCTGGATGTTAATGAACATGTCAGACGCGAAGCATAGGATGATTCACCAGATTGAACAGTGTGATCGCTCATGCTGACTCTAGCGCCTGCGTAGAAGGATTGAGGTGTAGAGTGTTCAAGTTTTATACAACCCTACGACGGGAAATGTTGCCAGAAAGTCGATACGGGGCATCCACGTTTCATAACACGATGGTGATACGCGTGTGATCAGAGCCAATAAGATACACGAGGGAGCATTTCCCCGATGTATATAGTGTGGGAATAGGGGTATGCGCCCACAAGTTATCAGCAGGAGCAGGGACCCATGGAGGCGTAGGAATCTTGTTCCGTGCCTACTGGCTATCAGTGGGCGTAGAGCCTTTATCCGAAATGATGACGAACGAAGGCAGTCGACACAGAGGAACGGACGAGGGACCGTGCTGGTGTTCACTGGTGTTCACGGGAGAAAAGGGTGAGCATTATGAGTGTGTAGCTAAATACATAGAGGAATAAATAAGCTGTATATCTGTCTCTCCGTTCTTTCCTCCCGTGGATGAAAATTATTGTTAGAGTGGTGGTGAGAGTGCTTATGCGATGAGGTGACGACTCGCTGCACATCTGTCTTCACTCTTTTCTCTCATGATGAGAATTTCTGCTACGTGAGCAGCGCGAACACTAGTACGATGAAGTGATGATTCACTCGACGCTGGGTCCCCTTCTCTTCAACGACGTCTTGCACGAGATCTGGATAGCGGGTAATAAGAAAATGAAAGGGAATATTTGTTATATTTGTTTTATATTTGTTTGAGGTTCATTTGAATTTTTATTGAAAGTTGCGCAAAGCGAGCTTTAGGCGCTTGTTTGATAATCCAAACGGAGTTGAATTGAGATGCGGGGGATGCACTGATGCGGGATCAAATTGTCAGCGCTTACAGTTTGCGTACACTGACGTGAGCTTTGTAGATAGAGAGAGATATAGCGCAAACTTAACAAAATTGAGATAACTGTTGAGTCAAATAGATCACTTGAATTTAAATCAAACGGCCAGTGACGATTTACTAACAATTAAGCAGTTGCAGAGGCATAGAGCGATAGATTCATGGAATAGGAGACTTGTGGAGTTTTTACTGCCTTAGATTGTACTGAGAACTACAAGTGTATCTAAGGGAAAAGCTAGCTAGTGAGAGTCCTTTGTGATTCCAAGAAAAATAATAGGGTGATGGAGCAGTTCTGGGGTTGCAATTTACATGAGGGACAAAATGCACAAATATGTAACTAAAACCTATCTAAAGCACTTGAAACCGATCTGTGTGCCATGAGAACTACAAATCATGTGTGCAACAATTTTATTTGATAGAAAGAACAAAGAAAAAAAGAAAGAAAACTTCTGAAACTTCATTTTGAAGCTCTGGGTGCTTGTTGAAATGAAATGGAAGTGATTGGCTTTGTTTGGGGATTGGTGACGATAGGGGTGACTTGAAATGGTGAATAGATTGTCGTATGTGCATTTGGAAGTGTTTCAGAGGCATGTGGCTGCTGATTGTTGGCTGTTTGAGGCCCGTTTGTGTCCAAATGCATATATGCGTGTGTTTGTGCTCATGTGGGCTCAGGGATCCTTTGCCGCTTGATTCTAAAAATATAAACAAAATGTATTCTAAAGCCTGAGGCTTTGAACTGAGGTGTCAGAATCCAAATAATAGCAATAAATGTTGTGGATGGATGTTATGTTAGTACGAGTATTCGGAAA
>QMFG01005505.1:0-14160 GCA_003314545.1 Ramaria sp. MG151 | reverse complement strand
TCGGAGATCTCAGTCTTTGCCGGGATTCAGCCATAGACGACCCAGATGCACGTATTAATGATTTTTCACGAAGTGCGCCCATGCTGATGGATATTGAAATCTAGATACGCACCTACACAAGCGATGACATTGTCGTTTTCGAGACAATCGGCCAATATCGAGTCTCACTACGTTCTCAACGACACTCGAGTCCTGGTTCAGTTAGAGTTGAACTGCAGAAGGCAAAGCGTTATGATAATAGAACGGTGTTGGTGAAGAATTACTATGGTATGCCATCTCCCGGGAAGACAGATCTTGTACGGCGGCGCCCTTTTTTGAGATCTTAGGCTGCTTTTCACAATTCCTTAGTTTCTGCGAAATCTCAATAATCACCGACACGTTCGGTAAGCCTTGCTTGTTGGAGAGAAAGGCAGGAGTTGACCTTCGAGCATTCACAGGAACCCTTACTTATTGCAGCTTGTTGGCGGGAGTAAAGCCGCAGCCAGCATCCCATTCCAGGTGTATCACCTGCCTGGAGATCACCTTGAGAATATAAGAAGTTGGGTTCAGCGGACACTGTCTTCAAATCCAATAGAGGCTATTTATGGTATATTTAATATGGTTTGTCATCGCACACTCACATGAGGCTGCATGTAACTAATGCATGTTATATCAGCGAACATCCCTCAGCGTATGCCGTATTCTTGGGTTCTCATTTGGATGTTTAAAACATCAATAATTAGGCCTTGACTGAATTCCAGCAGTTAGGATCAGGCTGCTTTCCTTTCCATCCTTGGTGTCTGGTAGTGGATCACTGTTGTTTAATCTACTCCTAGCTGACATACTCAAGGCCCAAGGTCTTTATGTTAGTGTTCAACCTGGCCACTATCGACGTCAGTGGAAGCTGATATATGCGGGCGAGCTATCATGTGAAGAGGACGATGAGGTAAGTTGTGCATTATTGAGTTGACCCCAGTCGTGGTAACGCGACATGGTAGCCCTATGTTTATGATAGTGTGTGGGCATCGATTCCGATGTTAGTACATTTTATCATGATCACTGCTACATTGGTGCTGAATGTTCAGAACAGGGAGATATCCTACAGCCTCAACCCGGCGACATCGATAGCATATAGTTTGTGTGACGCGTTACAGCGACTGCCGAGCTCCGATGACCTCTTGGATGTTCTCCAATGTTGCTATGACGATCTCAGCCTTCCAATGCTTGGGGCTGCATTCTTCGAGCGAGGCTGGCTAGCTCCGAGTACGTACGATGTCCGTCCCACCGGCCCGATGGCATTGGGAGACATTGGTTACGTCACAGAAGCTGGTGACTTTGTAGTTGTTGACAACATTCACCACTCGTTGCAAGCTCAATCTGGGGCACTCTCGTGGACCACGTATCCGGGGTATCTAAGTGGCGACGAGTACCTCGATCACATTCCTGCAGAAGATATATTGAGTGATGGTGGTCAACCGTGCCAAAGACGACGGCAAGTTTAGTCTCTCAGTTATGGCCTGGTTAATTACATCCTCTATCCCAGACTTATCCCTCTCACTATCCCTGCCACTGTGATCACGTGGTTTTATTTATCATATGTCAATCTTGATGAGATGCATGCATGGAATGTGTTGCATCGCCTCGCTCCCTTGATCATCGCCCAGCATGGGATCTCGGTTGCCCCACATGAGTTGAAACTTAGTCAGTGTTGCCTTACCATAACTCTGGGACTACTCTTTGACGGCTAGCACGAAACAGTGATTACAGTTCAACATGGATGGAACACTGATCTGACAGCTGTGGACGGTCCTTCTGATCCAGGAGATGTGTGCACCTTTCAGTGGGACTCTGATACGGATGTGGGGGTCATGGAATCTACGGTGTATCTGTTTTTGCACAGAGAGGACGCATATATTCGTAACTCTGGAGCTCCTGAGCTTACGGCGGAACATCGCCTATCTTTCGACCCCAAACCGCAGTGGTTGGACGACGCTACGTGGCATAACCCGGAAGGGCAGTCCATTGACGAAACGGAAGGCACTTTCACTGAGGTGAAAGACAGTTTTTGTCTCTATTCATACAAAGAGTAATCATTTCTCGTCTTTCAAGTGTGACACGCTGTGCTCACATTCAAACAGTCATCCCGCGATATGGTGCCTGCAGCTTCCCATTGGTGCAGCTTCACCCTTTCCCACCGAGGTTGAGGAGCAACTTTGAGGGGCAGCGTGCGGCGTGGATATGGACTGGACAGTCCCGCGCTATGCTAGAGTGAATTTTATCTATTCTGTGGCCCTGTCAAAAGACTGGCATATGAATGTTGAGGTGCCACTATTGTGTTCAGAATGAGGAAAATCCAAAATGACCGTAGGAATTCTGTACAGTATGCACCAGGTAATATCAGATCCTTTCACAATATGGCCAGAAGTATGCATATATTCACAAGTGATGGACCGGAGGTGAGCGCTTCAGTGGTTACCCGCATATCACATTGAAACCCTGTGTGAGACGCACAAGGTCAGTCATCACAACAGATATATTCACATCTTTCCATCCCCCACAATGACTGTCCATCCGTCGCCTATATGACAGTCCATTACCCGCTACGTACTCGTATGTCTTAGGCGGTCTCGCTGGGTCAGTATCCTCGGGATTTGAACAACTGCACCGACTCTTCCTCTGCCTCCAGTCTTCCTCTCTCGGTGGCACTTCGAACAGCAGAAACTTCCCTCTCGTCAATGATAACACGCATATCAGCGCCAGCCCAGACGTCGTCTGCGGATCCGCCGTGCAGACCGTACGCTATCCCCCTCCTCCCTCTTCTCCTCCCTCTCAGCAACGAACTCCGGCAATACGATTAGCACCATTTCGCAGTCCACCGCCTATTGCCTCCGATGCTAATGCTACTCGCACCCTCACGGGTGTCTGCACCTCCGCTTTCCCGCCGGAACCACTCCTGCTGCCCTGCCCGCCCCCACCATCTTCAACACCACGACGTTTGTTCCTTGTGGAGCACTATATTCTGAAAGTAGCTGTAATAAAGAAATGATATTATTATAATCCAAATTAGTTCTTGTTATAATTTCCCTAAATGTGCACGCCATGGGTATAGAATTATTGGATTTTCTGGGTGGTGCTGAACCGGGACCATGCGTTGAAAATGCTGTTGAGCTGAGCGGTGGTGGCTCGTTGTAAACAGATGACTCATTTCTAAGCAACTGCAACTAATGTTGTGTGGCCACCAATGCCGCTCGAATTATTCCAACAGTCCCAACTCTCTGTCTGTACTCAGTAACAACGACGAATGAGTACATCCTGAAGAGGTCTGCGGCAGTTGCGATGTGGAGGATTCGATGGGGGTGGGTGGGAGTCGTGGTTTGAAGGAAAATTGCATGAGTGGCTTACGTCAACCGCGTACGCCACCCTTTTCGTTCTCCGATCCGGAAAGTTGAATTTTTCGTATCCGCTTGTGTTAGATCAAACTCGTGCCTCATCTCTATCATTAGGTAGCATTTCTTTCATTCCAGGATATTTAGGATTGACTTTGCTTTCCGAAAGGACCGGGATATATGTTTCTATTGAACTGCTTAGGCGTTCGCTTCTCTCTGTTCGCTGGCTCATTTTCTAAATATTTGTAGGAAAAGAGATTTAGAACTAATCCAACGCAAAGCTTATCGAAATTGTTCACGATAAATGCATCGCCAATGATCCCATGTCTGTTCTTCTCTGTAGTCAGCACAAAGACCTATTCTGCGTTGTAGGGTCACGGTGTAAATGGCGCGAAATGACGCGGGACTAGGAGAGGAGAACGTCGGGTCGAATATCTGAGCTGCTGATAGAACAAAGCAAGCTGGAGCATTGGGTGTGGGCGTGCGTAAATGGTTGTCTTGTTGGTCTTTAAAGCGGTGGCCTCATAGGGCTCTTCGGTGCAACGGCCGCCGATTGAAGTTGCTCCCTCCTCACCTCTCATGCACTCAGAAGAAAGAATACTGGGACGTAGATACATGATTTCGGGGGTGGAGGGTGAGCAGCGGTGGAAGTGGGGCACCCGGAAAGAGACGCGCGGTGGAAGTGAAACGAGGAAAAAAGCCAACAGAGGTAAAGAAGCAATGGTAGTGGAGTCTGGAGAAGTTAAATGAGGAGTGCAGCGAGAATGGTGGAGAACAACGGTGTCATTGGGCCAAGCAGCGGGGGTTCACGGTTCTATTCAGTTTGACCGAGTCCCAATACAACCCGACGAAGGCTACTACGAAGGTACTTTGGCCTTAAGGCGACGCGTTAGCGGGCGTTGGCAGGCAGTTACTGGAAGAAAATCGCGCGCCATTTAGTAGCAGCCAAGAGAAGATCACTGATTGATTCTGAATAAGGGGGCTTATGTGAACCGAACAGAAAACTGTAAAAGAACAAGTGAATGTATAGAGATGGAAAGGGGAGACACGTCACCGAAACCACCGAGTGTGCTTCCCCAAAGGCTATCAGTAGTCTAGACAACACTTTGACCTGGTATTTCCCTCGGCATTTTAGGGAATATTCGAGGGCGCATATTCGCTGGCATGATAAAATAATTCTTCTGGGCTGGTGGTGGGCCATTTTCAATTGTCATTCCGTTGCTGCAGGATCAGAATGAAGAATGGAGGGTATTATCTGTGCTTCTGACACTCGATTAATTCAAGGTTCACGAGGAGAAATGTCCTGATGGTGGGTATCATGATGGACACACCAGAACGTGGAACGAGGTCCACGAGGAGAGAACTCGCACTGAAAAGTATCCACACGTCATCGGTGAGTCTGTAATGGTATTCAATTTGTGCGTAGAGTCGGCAAGCATCCGCGCACGCTTTCGCCAAATGAACATTCCTCCTCACTTAATCGATGAAAGCAATGCGGCCGGGGATATCTGGAGAAACTGCTATCCCTCATTAACGCAATATATACACTAGATACACACACCACACCTTTGATTGCATATGCACAGTCATCGAAAAGAATACGAACTCACAAACTGTAGTCGCAGTGCTTTACGCACGATTCCCTATAATTGCGGTGAAATTTACCCTTCGCGATAGGGTGGGATCCTGTTGGAGAAATACGCCCACAATTAAAATAATCGTTTGGAATCGTTCCACGATACTTTTGATGCCTGCCTACGACCTGTTTTCCCCGGATGGAAAGAATTCTGAATAAAATGTAATAATCTTATATGCCAAAATTAGAGACAGACAATCATAAATAATGCAATGTCCATTCTGTATGGTGTACCGTGGCGGAAAGTATTGAAATTTTGACTCTGGCTGTCTGGAGGAATATAAGAATTCAAGGCAGGCAGTGCTGTGAGTAGCACTGGGAAAACACTGGATATAATGACGGTTACTGATATAAGAGCTCAAGCGAGCTGTAAGTAATTTCATGCCGTGTCCAACTTAGGTCTGTGTAATACCCAATCAGTTTTACCCTATTTGCAGATCTCGGTTGGAGTTAGTTGACAGGCTTATGGTCAACATAAATGAAGACGAACCATAATGATTATATGTGAGCTTAAAACTAAGTCGATTCAACTCGCAGAGCTGCATACCTTCTAGAAATTCCAGAGAGATAAAAGTTGAAAAAAAAGGAAAGCTCACATCCTCGAAGTTGCTGGGGAAGAATTGGGAAGTTTCCGTTGTGGCCTGAAGGCTGCTAGAGGTCTTTAAAGGGGAAGCTGGAAAGACTGTCCGATTCAATAGCGAGAAAGCTTCGGAAAATAAGAGAACCTGTGCACCAGGGTGTGGGTGCCAGTGTAGATACATTTTTTAGGAAAGGCAGGGAGCGCATGCAGGGATCGTCTGACCCACAGTCACGGAGAGAGAACAAGAGCTTACAGGACGTCCAAGCATCCCAGTAGTCGTAATCAATGCTTAGAAGGGAAGAAAATCGAGACGAACTTGGATCACATCTGCGTGAGGTTGGTGCATTTAGAACCAGGTATTACAAGTATCGACTGAGATCCAATGGCTTGGTAGCTTTCTGAAATAAATATAAAAATTCATTGAAAATAAAACAAACTCAAAAGCACCAAGGAATAAAGTGAAATTCTGGTTATGACCTGAAGACTGCTACTGTAAGCATTGTGAAACTGGTAAGTTCGAAAGGCAAGGAAAAAGAGCAAATGAAAGAATGTTATGCAGCAAGGCAGTGGACCTATTAGAAAAATCGAACCCGCAATAGCCCACGGTGACAGCCGGCGTCGGTAGGTGACGAATGGTCTACGAAAGCCTGGACCGCGCAATAGGGAGACGAGAAAAACTCGCCTTTTTGCACCACCCCGCCTTCCTTTCCCGTGTCTGTAATTCCATGCCCATGGCCTGCACATGTAGAGAAATTATAACAAGAACTACTTTGGATCATAATAATATCATTTCTTTATTGTACAACTACTTCCAAAATATAGTCTAAGCCAGAACTTCTTAGCTCTCAAGGAATAAACATCGTGGTGTTGAAGATGTTGGGGGCGGGCAAGGCAGAAGGAGCGGTTCCGGCGGGGAAAGCTGATGTGGAGAGTGGAGTGGGAGTAGCATTAGCGTCGGAGGTAATGGGCGGTGGACTGCGAAATGGTGCTAATAGTGATACCGGAGTTCGAGGGAGGAGAGGATGGAGGAGGGGGAGAGAGTATGGTCTGGAGGGCGGATCCACAGACGACGTCTGGGTGGGCGCTGGTATTCGGGTTGTCATTTACGGGAGGCCAGTTTGCGCTGTTCGAAGTGCCGCCGAGAGAGGAAGAGTTTAAGCTAGAGGAAGAGGAAGAGTCGGTGAAGTTGTTCAAATCCCGAGGATGCTGACCCAGCGAGACCACCTAAGACATACGTGTACGTAGCAGGTAATGGACTGTCATATAGGCGACGGACGGACAGTGATTGTGGGGGATGGAAAGACGTGAATATATTGTTGCGATGATTGAACTTGTGTGTCTCACACAGAGTTTCAGTGATATATGCGGGTAACCAAGGAAGCACTCACCTCCGGTCCATCACTGGTGAACATATGCACACTTTTGTCCATATTGTGAAAGGATATGATATTATCTGGTGCCTACTGTACAGAATTCCTACATTCATTTTGGATTTTCCTCATTCTGAACGCAATAGTGGCACCTCAACATTCATACTCGGTGATCTTTTGACAGGGCCACAGAATAGATACAATTCACTCTAGCACAACGCGGCACTGTCCACTCCATATCCACGCAGCACATCGCGCCTCAAAGTTGCTCCACAACCTCGGTGACAAAGGGAGAAGCAACACCAATGGGAAGTTGCAGGCACCGTATCATAGGACAGCTGTTTTTGAATGTGAGCACAGCGTGTAACTCTTGAAAGGCGAGAAATGATTACAATTTGTATGAATAGAGACGAAGACCGTCTTTCACCTCACTGGAAGTCTCTTCTTCCTCTTCGTCAATGGACTTCCCTTCCGCGTTATGCCACGTAGCGTCGTCCAACCACTGCGGTTGAGGGTCGAAAGAAAGGCGATGTTCGGCTGTAAGCTCGGGAGCCCCAGAGTTACGAATATATGCCCCCTCTCTGTGCGAAAACAGATACACGGTAGGTTCCATGACCCCCACATCCGTACCCGAGTCCCACTGAAAGGTGCACACATCTCCTGGATCAGAAAGACCGTCCACAGCTGTCAGATCAGTGTTCCATGCATGTTGAACTGTAATTACTGTTTCGTGCTAGCTGTCAAAGAGTAATCACAGAGTTATAGTAAGGCGACGCTGACCAAGTTTCAACTCGTATGCGGCAATCGAGAGCCCATGCTGGGCGATGATCGAGGGAGCGAGGTGATGCAACACATCCCATGCATGCTTCCGATCAAGATTGTCATATGTTAAATCAAACCACGCGTACACACTTGCGGGGATAGTGAGGGGGATAAGTCTGGAATACAGTATGTAATTAACCAGGCCATAAACGAGAGAATAAACTTGCCGTCGTCTATGGCACGGTCGACCACTGTCGCTCACTATATCTTCTGCAGGAATGTGATCGACGAACTTGCCGCCACTCTGAAATCTCGGACGCACGCTCCATGAGAGTTCCCCAGATTGAGCTTGCAACGAGTGGTGAATGTTGACAACAACCACAAAGTCACCAGCTTCTGTTACATAACCAATGTCTCCCAATCCCATCGGCCCGGTGGGACGGACATAGAACACGCTTGGAGCTAGCCAGCCTCGCTCGAAGAATGCAGCCCCAAGCATCGGAAGGCTAAGATCGTCATAGCGACATTGGAGAATATCCAAGAGGTCATCGGACCTTTGCAGTCGCTGTAATGACTCACACAAACTATATGCTATCGGTGTAGCTGGGTCCCGGCTGCTGAATATGTTGCTGTCGCGAACCGTCAGCACCAACGTAGTAGTGATCGTGATAACATGTACTAACTCTGGAATGGATGCCCACATACTATCATAAACATCGGGCTACCTTGTCGCGTTACCACGACTGGCGTCAACTCCACACTCTGCACAACTTACCTCATCTTCCTCTTCACATGATAGCTCTCCCGCATATATTAGCTTCCACTGATGTCCATTGCGGCCGGGTTGAACACTAACATAAAGACCTGGGGCCTTGAGTATATCAGCTAGGAGTAGATTAAACAACAGTGATCCACTACCAGATTCCAATAATTGGGAGGAAAGCAGCCTGATCCTAACCGCTGGAATTCAGTCAAGGCCTAATAATTGATCTTTAAACATCCAGATGAGAACTTAAGAATATGGCATACGCTGAGAGATGTTCGCTGCTCTAACATGCATTAGTACATGCAACTTCATATTTGTGTGCAGCGACAAACCATATCATACATGCCATAAATTGCCTCTACCGGATTTGAAGACAGTGTCCGTTCAAACCAACTTCTTAAATTTTCAAGATGATCACCGGGCATGTGATACACCTGAAATGGGATGCTGGCTGTGTCTCTGCTCCCTCCAACAAGCTGCAATAAGTAAGGGCTCCTGTGAACGCTCGAAAGTTAACCCTTGGCGTTCTCTCAACCAAGCAAGACTTACCGAATGTGTCGGTGATTATTGAGATTTTTCAAAAACTGAGGAATTGAGATAAACAGCCTAAGATCTCAAAAAGGGGCCTTACAAGATCTGTCTTCCCGGGAGACGGCATACCGTAGTAGTTTTTCACCAACACTGTTCTATTATCATAACGCTTGCCTTCTGCAGTTCAACTCTAACTGAGCCAGGACTCGAGTGTCGTTGGGAACGTAGTGAGACTCGATATTGGCCGATTGTCTCGAAAACGACAATGTCATCGCTTGTGTAGGTGCGAATCTAGATTTGAATATGCGTCAGCATGGGGGGACTTCCTAAAAAATCGTTAATACGTGCATCGGGGTCGTCTATCGTTGAATCCCGACAAATATTGAGATCTCCGAGACGCAAGACCTGATTGTACATTGCATTTACAACAGCCTCCTGTGAACTCACCACTCTTGTGATATTTTGGAGCTGCGAAGCCATGTTCATTGAGCTGGCAGTGGAAGAGTGAATATAGAGACTGGGCTCACTGCCATTGAAGCATCCACGCCCAATAGAAGCTATGTTCTCGAAGTGAGTGCCAACTTTGCATTTATGTCTGTTATCCGCTCACCAGAATCGACCTCTGGGTGTCCGACAGTCGCTTCTCCAGCATCGTGATATCGAAATCACGATCTCCTGCGTTGAGAAAGGCTTTCACCGTCGACGAAGACGCCTTCCTTTTCACAACCTTGAGAACATCTTCCAATATCCTACCATTCCAGCGGAATATATAAATTTCTACGGTGAAAGGACTTAACCTAGAACATACGCTTCAAACTCGTCAAGTTTCGTCTTGAGTGCAGTTGGCGCAGCGTCCCATTTTCCTTCCATATTTTCCGCAATGGTGACCAGACAGTCTGCGATGAAGTGGCCCAAGTATTGCAGTCGTGCCGTGTTCCTCTTGGAGATCTGGGAATGCAAACAAAGTTAGGAGAGGACATGAACACGCCGAGGTAACGTACTTGAACAGTTTGTATAATCAGCATCGCCAGCTTGAAAGCGGCACTGAGTCCTGGAACGAATGCGACTGTTCCTGATAAGCGTAGAAGATCGGCTGAGATGTCCATTTCGTGTAGTACACCGTGGCGAAATGAAAGATTGACTCTGTGGCGGTCACCGGTGGAGGGAGATAAGAGCTCGAGGGAGGCTGTGCTGTGAGTAGCGTAGCGCTGGGAAAACACTGGGTGCCCAGCTTCTGAGGCCTACGCATGGCTGTGCCGTTCTATTTCGCCCTATCTTTCCCATAGCATGTGTACATAGTTACCGGATACTCGTCAAAATTTTAACAAGAGCTATTTTGCTTTCATGTTATAATAGTGTAGTCCATATATTTAAGCGGTAACTTCTCAGGTCCTCAAGGAATAATCAACACCAATGGGTGAACGCCATGTTGTTGAAGGGGGTGTTCCGGCACCCGTGGGAGAGGAGTAAACGCTGGGCAAGCGAGTGGCATTAGCGCCGGAGGAAACGTCAGTACTGCGGAAGGCGCTGAAAACTGTGAGAGGTGGTCACAGTGACCGTAACGGTCTGCACAGCGGATCCGTAGATGACGTCTGGGTTGGCTCTGGTATTCGTTATGTCATTCACTGGAGGAGGAGATTGAGCTGGAGACAGAGGAGTGCAGTTTTTCAAATCAATTGCAGCAAAGGGATGATCTTGACACCGTGAGACCGCCTGAGACACCCGTATTGCTGATATGAGCCACAGCATCGGCTTGTGCGTCGCATGTAAAAGTCAGTGATTGTGGGAGATGGAGCGGGGGGAGAGGATAATTTTATCCATTGTGATGACCGATCTTGTGCATGGCTCACAGGGTTTCAATGCGATAAACGGGAGACAAAAACCGCCAAAACACTCACTTCCTTCACCTAGCAGCTCCATGTACAGCCCCCCCCTGAACCAATTTATTGCAAGCCACACTCCTAGGTCCTTTCTGCACAACCGTCTACAGGTCCCAACTATGTTCTAGTTTTTATCATTCTGGAGCCGACAAGAATATAGGGAACTTGAGTGATTGAGTGTGTTTAGGTGCTTATAGAGTCATACTGTGACGCTGAACATGTAGTACACGCATTTGTAGTACCTGGGGGTTGGCCGTACTGAACCCGTCGGGGAATCCCTACCACCTGCCGAGCAAAGACCCCTTCATTTGAAGATCGTTTTGGAAAACATCCATAGCAGTTTCCATCACCTTCCTCTGGCTCTGAAGAGAGCGACAGATGTTATGACTTACCAGGGACCAGCAAGCCACCCGTATTAATATACATCTTGCAAGGGGATTTGTAACGTGAATGTAACTCCAAGCACACAAGCCTCATACCCGAATAGGAAAAGGTTATATGGCAGCACCCTAAGCAGAACATGTATCTGGTGGCGTAGGATCATGACTGCTGGCTCATGAGGTGCGACCCCAGGAGAAGCAGCGTCAGATTCAAGAACGCGGTTGCACATACACCCCACGATAATACAACGGACCCGTCTAGTAGCTTGGTGCTCTTGATGGGGGTAGATGATGCCTCAACAAAGGAGCCTAGGTTAATGCACACCGGAGCCATATGAGTGGGTAAATCTCTTGTGAGTAGAGAAACCACTGCACCTGCCATGACAAACACCAGGTTTTCTACTACTGGGCCTGGACGGCGAATGATGAGTCCAGACCCCATTCCCATCCCTAGTCCTTGCGATGAGAATACTTGATATTACCGATCTGGGTGAGCGGGATAGAGCAGAAATTACTACATAAACAATAGGCTTAATTAATTCACTGTAAACAGAAAGAGATATCGTAGTTCCTACTCACCTAAGGATGTAGATGGTCCAGCAAGCGAGAAGGTGTGTTTAAAGTCACCCATTTCAAAGAGCCGCCGGAGGCAATGGCGGTGGCAGTGGAAAAGTGGTGCTAAGCGTAATGCCGATGTCTGTCGCTGAGAGGGAGGAGAGGACTGAGGAAGGGTTGGGGTACGCTCTGCACGGCGGATCCGCAGACGACGTCTGGGCTGGAATTCGCGACTTTACTGATCAGAATGCCGAGCTAACCAACTGGAAGAAAACCACCTGTGAGGGTTTCAATAACCGGCGTACACACTGGCAGATGCAAAGTTGTGAGAACTACGTTTGGCGACTGATAAGTATGTCGAGGTGGCCGGCTTGAAGAAACCAGCCTGTGAGGGTTTCAGTGGCTGGCATATCACCCTGGGTGACACAAAGTTGGGAGATATGCATTTGGCGACTGACAAGTTGACCGAGGTAGCCGGCTGGAAGCAAACAACCAGTGAGGGTATCAGTGACCGGCATGCATCTCATCCGAGTCAAGTTGAGAGACTCACTTTCTTTTATAAACAGGCTCGTAGGAAGCTAAGTCGTCCCTCCGATCGCTCAGATGGGCGCAGCCTCTAACATGGTCCATCGTCCCCAACTCTGAGAACCAGCGCGTTATCAACAAAGACAAAGGGCAGCAAATAAACGAGGAGGAAGCCAAGTTGCTTCCTCAGCAGAGACGTGAGTGTGGGAGCTGAGATGAAACTGCTCCGACGGCAGAGGGATACAGATGGAAGATACAGAGAATAGGTTATAGGTCCAGTGTAGACAAGCAATCAATGCTACAGAAAATGGCGCAGGCAAAGAGAAAGCAGAGCGATAATCAGAAGTAGCTCTAGCACCGCCGAGATGAAGCTGTTGCGACGGCAGAGAGATAGGGAGAATAGGGTGTAGCACCAACATAGCCAAAGAGTCAACGTGACAGAAACGGACACAGAAAGATTAAGCAGACACCAGAGACAGAAAGGGCCACACACAGACGGAGCAGACAGAGTAATAACCAGGCAGACAGAAACAGATGCAGACAGAGCAGACAAGGGGAATAACCGGACAGACAGCAACGGATGCAGACAGACAAAGCAGACAGAGTAATAACCAGACAGACAGAAACGGCAAAGAAAGCAGACCGAAAAAGCAGATGGATCGATGATCAGGTGTGTCTCTAGCATGAAAGGTGTACCCCCAACCCAATCAAAATGTCAGTGAAGGGTGAAAAGTTATAGTTCGGACTTAAAGGAGGAGAGCAATTTATATGTGCTTGAGGTCCTGTTCTATCGGGATCTCCAGATATGCACTGTTGTCTGCTTTGGCTAGGAAATGGCAGAATAGAAGAAGCGAGGAGAAGAATTAACAAGAGGAATATGAGTGGCGAGTGGTTTTGGGTGCGAATGCAAGAAGAGACGAGTGCAGTGGGAGGGAGGTGGGTTAGAAAGCACCAAAATGCAAGGGAATGGTACATAAAGTAAAAAGAGAGAGGGTGAAGGACGAAAATAAAAGCGAAGCAGGAAAAAATAGAGAATGGGTGAAAATAGGTTTGAAGACGAGGAGAGCGAGTGGCAGCGGAAAGGAAGTGAAGACAACAAGAGAAGACAGAAGAGCGAAATGAAAACAAAGGACGGGGTGGTCAGACTGTGGAAAGTGAGGGTGGTAGGAGTGGAGACGGGAGTCTAATATACAGCGACGCGCTGGTGCCACTCGCTTTCGGCCAGCGCGAAGACGATATGACTAAGCGACACCTCTTAAGCACAGAAAAACTTGGGCGGAATTGACCACATTCCTGGTAAGTTCGCGTACACATATTGAGGAGCAAGGTTGCGAACTGAATGTGTTAGACTATTTCCCTTAAGTGTGTAATATAATTGCCCATTAGAATCCAATATATTAAACCCTTAAAACGGGGCATTCCTCAGCCTTTCACAAACGTTTGATCTTACCGGGAACAATAATCATCAACAGGGAATCTCGTGGCGCAGATCTAGATTAGCGTCGACTCAGCTGTCAGAACATATCAAGTGCTTTCCGATAACCCAAAGCTATACAGTGTTGAAATGAGTTCACAACTAATGAGGAGGCTCAGCTTCTGGTAGAAGATGATTGTAAATTGGTAACTACCTAATGAGGACTACAGAACATTATTAGAATCAGCGTGCTACATATTAAAGGATTTTACTCACGGCTCAGCTTCTGGTAGAAGATGAGCCGCGCGTCAGCGCTAAAAGCAAACTATTGTCACGATCATGGTTTACGATCTGAACCATCCGAACCATTTGAACCATCCGAACCATCCGAACCAT
>QMFG01005504.1:0-15526 GCA_003314545.1 Ramaria sp. MG151 | reverse complement strand
CTTGGAGATGGAGGGCTTGGTGAAAACAGGTTGTCCCCTGACATCCCCCACATCTCAATAGATATTTGCTTAGACTACAAAATTAGTGCAAATTCAGTGTGTTTAACAAACTCAAACAAAACACCAAATAAACATCAAATAAAACATATAAAATTATATAAAAACATTTCCATCCCATTTCTTTCTTAGATTGAAAGTCTCATCACTCACCAGCAATGTCGCAGGCAACAATCACCTCACATGTGAAGCATGACATTCACAAGTTCAGAGATATCAAGCCAAAACCCGGTCACCACAACTGGACATCCTGGAAGCACAAATTACTGGCCACAGCTCGCAATAGAGGCCTAGATGAAGTCATCACAGGCAAAGAACCACTACCCAGCATCAACAATCACCATCCACCTGGTCAACAATGTTATATGCATCAAAAACATCCCACTATCCATACTGATTTCTGAATGGAAGTATAAGAATAATGCTGCATATAACCAGCTTTTACTTTGCATCAGTCCTGAATTACAGACACTAATTGGTACTACATCTAGATCAAGTGAAGCCTGGGCCCTTCTCACAAACAAATTCAAGTCAAGGGATCCCAGCAAAATCAATATTATTAGGACAAAATAGGACAATCACCACATGATTGAAGGCCAACCTGTATCCTCATACCTCTCAACTATGAGGGAATTTAGAGAACAACTTGCAGCTATGGGTGAAGATATTGCAGACTCTACACATGTTGCCACACTCCTTCAAAATGTCCCAGACTCTTGGACACAGGCCTCACAGATGATTTGAATGTATTCTGTTATTATTTATTATCTACCCTGCGAACATTGGATTATGTAATCTATCTGATGGATCAGCAGAGCCACCTTAGAACAGAATAAAATAGAAAATAACCACAAAAAGATAGCTGATTTCAATTCAAGGCTTCTGTCAGGGGACAACCTTACACATGCAAAGCACAAGTCCAAGGTGTGGGAACCTCGGTCCGAAGCCTCAGGTCCTTGACCCGAAGCCTCCAAATATGAATCCGAAGTCTTGGGCCTCTAGTCTGAAACCTTGGACCACTTGAGACCTAAAACAACCTCGGGGTAGGGCCTGAATATCTGATCTGAACCTTTGGCCCAACATCTGACCTTTGTCAGGGTCAAAGCACTTTATGGGGATAGAAGTCAGGCAGGGTTGACAGCACGTAGGAGTGCCCCTGGTTGGGCATTAGGTAGTCGTATATAGTTTTTTCACTAGTAGTGGGGATCCTTAGACTTTTCTCTTTGGATTTCCCCTCTACTAGGTGAGAGTTCCTTTGCTGTATTTTCTTGCACATATATATCACTTTGGATTTCCCCTCTACTAGGCACCTACGGGTGCTAGGAGGGTTTCCCTTACAGCTTCCAGCCTTAGAAAACCTTTTGTTTACATTTTTAGAATCAACCAGTGAAGCTTCCCCTGTAAGGGCAACCCTCCTAGTGCTCACAGACAACTAGTAGAGGTGAAATCCAAAGTTATATATATGTAAGGAAGTACAGTAAAGGGAGTTCTCACCTAGTAGAGGGGAAATCCAAAGAGAAAAGTCTGAAGATCTCCACTACTAGTGAAAAGATTATATACGACTATCTAATACCCAACCAGGGGCACCGCTACATGCTATCAACCCTGCCCAGCTTCTATCCCCATAAGGTGCTTCATCCCTGATGAAGACTGGATGTCAGGCTGGGTGTTTGGGTCAGATGTTCAGGCCCTACCCCGAGGTTGGTTGGGGTCTCGGGTGGTCCGAGACTTCAGACCGGAGGCCCGAGAGCTCGGGGTTGTAATTGGAGACTTCAGGTCAAGGACCTGAGACTTTGGACCGAGGTTCTCACACTTTGGACTTGTGCTTTGTATGCATGAAGGCTGTAGAGGTGAAGGGTTTGGTGAAAACAGGTTGTCCCCTGACATCCCCAACCCCATGCAAGCACGAACAAACACATACATGCATTCGGACACAAACAGGCTCACATAGCCAGTGATCGGCACCCACACGACTCCAAAACACTTCCAAAAGTTAATATAACAATTCATTAACTATGTCCATCCACCCCTATCATCACCGCTCTGCGACCGAAGCTGAACACTTCCATTTCATTTGGAACAAGCACCTGAAGCTTCAAAATGAAGTTTCAGAAGTTTTCAGTTTATTTTTCTTGTTCTTTCTACTGAAGATAAATTGTAGTACACATGATTTGTAGTTCTGATAGCACACAGATCAGTTTCAAGTGCTTTAGATAGTGATTAGTTCCAATTTTGTACATTTCATCCCTCATGTAGATTCCAACCCCAGAACTGCTCCATCACCCTGATATTTTTCATTCATCCACAAAATACTCACCCTAGCTAGCATTCTCCTTAAATACACTTGTATTTCTTGCTAGAATCCAAGGTAGTAATAATAAGAAAAGAGAATGGAATATTTATTGATTTTATTTTGTATTTGTTTGAGCTTTTATTTGATTTTTATTGAAGATTGCACAAGGCAAACTTTAGGCACTTGTTTGATAATCTAAGCAGAGTTGAATTGAGATGCGGGGGATGTGCTGATGCAGGAGCAAAGTGTCAGCGCTAAAAGTTCGCATACACTGACGCAACACTTGTAACAGAGATAAGAGCTCAAACTTAACAAGTTTGAGATAACTATTGAGTCATATAGATCACTTGAATTGAGAGCAAACAGCCAATGATGATTTGCTAACAAAGAAACGGCTGCAGAGATATAGAGCGATAGTGTCAGAATCCAAATATTAGTGATAAAAGTTGTAGATGAGTGTGGTGTTAGTGATTCTGTTTGGAAATGATTCTAATGATAATAGAGTGGTATTCGAAAGTAAAGATAAATCCTACAGTAAAAGCAAATGGCTTTTGGAACGTTTGCGAACAAAATGCATAGTTCCAAAGAGATAGAGGTTCCAAAAGGATTCTATCTCATAGATCGAATGAACTTTGCAGTCCATGTCAATCACAACCAATGATCTCACATTCTTTGAAGTGGGTTCAATTTAATAAAAGTATAATTGGAGTGCTTACTCAAATATGAGGTTGTTGTTCAAGGTGATTTTAGGACGAGTTGACAAGTTTGGGCAAAAGAATCAAGTTGACATACAATAATTGAACTAGGGAATACACATGTGAATGTGCTAGCTATATATCGAAGGGTTCAGAAGAGAGAGAGAATGGGGAAGAGTCCGTGAGGATCAGAAAATAGCTAAGGTACATGTATACTAATTAAAGGCTATAGAAAACAAAGAACAAGGGAGGTAGCAAAATTGTGAATGGTAGAAAAGATTGACAGACCATTAAGAGCTCTTGAAACATGTTTCCGAATCGCATGGCTCATCGGGTAGGGAAAACCATGTGCAAATCCTTCGGAAGGTGTGGGTCTAGAACATTCATCTTATAAAGTCTGATGATAGGGAATGTCATCGCAAGCTTCAATAGAATAGAAATAACTCGATCAATGAGTTCATTGGAAAAGATGGGGATAGTGATGGGGATAGTCCAGGTGCTTCTCTTCTAGAAAAGATTATGATCGGACCTGGTTATTGATTGTTTCACTAAACACTTCATGGAGTGATTCCTGAACTAGATTGGGTGACCAGATCAAACATGTGGGAAGAATTAGTTGAGAGTGGTTCAAAATTCCAAAGGGGATCTTTGGAGATGATCAGAAAGCCATACTTCAGTGCAATGACAGGGAGGTGTTCTAAAACACTATCGTGACAGATAGATTCAGAGAATAGGAGACTTGTGGAATTTTTACTGCCTTAGATTGTACTGAGAAATACAAGCATATTTAAGGGAAAAGCTAGCTAGTGAGTGTCCTTTGTGAATCAAGCAGAAATAACAGGGTGATGGAGCAGTTCTGGGGTTGCAATCTACATGAGGGATAAAATGCACAGATATGTAACTAAAAGCTATCTAAAGCACCTGAAACGGATCTGTGTGCTATGGGAACTACAGATCATGCATTCAACAATTATATTCAATCAAAAGAATAAAGAAACAGGGAGGGAAAACTTCTGAAACTTCATTTTGAAGATCCGGGCACTTGTCTAAATGAAATGGAAGCGATTGGCTTTGTTTGGGGATTGGTGACCATAGGGGTGACTTGAAATGGTAAATAGAATGCTTCATTCGTGTTTGGAAGTGTTTCAGAGACATGTGGGGCTCAATCGGTGGCTGTTTGAGTCGGTTCATGTCCGAATGCATATATGCATGTGTTTGTGCTCACATGGGCTCGGGGATGCTTCACCGGTTGATTCTAAAAATATATACAGAGTATATTCTAAAGCCTGAAGCTTTGAATTGAAGTCAGTAATGTTTTTGTATTGTTTTTCTGTTTTTATTCAGGCAGCATCACTGATCCATCAGTGGATTACATAATCCGGGATCGCATGGTAGATAGATAATAATAACAAGTAAAACTCCACAAAGTCTCCCATTTCCTGAATCTCTAGCTTTATATCTCTGGAACTGCTCTACTGTTAGCAAATCATTGTCAGAATCCAATTATTAAAGAAAAGTGTTATGAATGAATGCATGGTTAGCAATAACATTTGAAAATGCTTTCATATAGGAAGAATGGTATTCAAAAGTGAAAGGTAATCCTACAGTTAAAAGCGAAGGGCTTTCGGAATGTTTGCGAAGAAATGCATGATTCCAAAGAGATAGATATTCCGAAAGAATTCTATCTCATTGATCGGATGAACCGTGCAGTTCATGCCAATCATACCCAATATGATTACATTCTTTCGAAGTATAATCAAATCTAAAGTGATAAGTTTTATAGGACTTACTTTGAAATGAAGTTGTTCTTTTTGATTGTTCACGACGAATTGTTAGGTCAAGCAGATTAATCAAGTAGACGTGCAATAATTGAACTAAAGAACATACATGTGAATGTGCTACTTATATACTGGGACGTTCGGAGGCAAGGGCAAATGGGGAGTAGTCCGTTAAGGATTGGAAAGGTAGCTAAAGTACATGTATGCTAGTTAATGACCATAAAGAATAGAGAACAAGGGCGGGGTGAAAATTGTGAATGAGAAAAGGGTTTAACGAACTAGGAATAAACCCTGAAACTTGTTTCCGAACCGTATATCATTTTGGGTAGATGAACCCTTGTTTCACCTCTTTAAACGACGGCCCTGAGTGTCGGGGATGAACGTGTCCACATATTGAATCGTATGTGTTGTCACCATAAGCTTTTAGAAGCATAGAATCAACCCTGCTATTGAGTTCCTAGAAATAGATGGGGATAGTGATGGGGATAGTGTAGATGCTTCTTTTTTTGAGGAAAGGCTAATAATAGAATCTGATTTCTTGGTTGGGTCCTTGTGATGTTGCTAGGACGATTCAAGGTGTTATGGGTGACGAAGTGTTGGATGGTTCATGTGTGACAAGTCTGCCAATGATTCGGGTTCCGAAGAGTTGATTCGGAAACGTGATGTTCAGGTGGTTCAGGTGGTTCGGAAGGCGGAACAGATCATAAATCATGATCGTGACAATCATCACCAGCCCTTTGCTTTCATTTCAAGGAATGTATAGAACTCAAAAGCAATCTCATTTTTGTTAAGTTTGAGCTTTATCTCTATCTACAAAGCTCACATTATAGTATGCAAACTTTAAGCAGTGATGATTTGCATCTGCATCAGCACATCCCCTGCATCTCAATACATCTCCACTTAGATTATCAAACAAGCGCTTAAAACTCATGTTCAAGAAACTTCAATAAACGCTCAAACAAAATACAAAATAAATATAACAAAATTTCTATTCTCTTTTCTTATTATATTCAACAACCCCCAACAAAGTAGAAGAGAAATTAGAAGCACATGAAGTGCATATATGCACCATCGAACTCCAGCGTCAACTGTTATTATTTATCTATCTACTGTGCGATCTAGGATTATGTAATCCACTGATGCATCAGAGACACTGTCTCAAATAAAAACAGAAAAAACAATATAAAAACATCACTAACCTCAATTCAAAGCTTTAGGCTTTAGAATAAATTCTGTTTATATTTTTAGAATCAACCGGCAAAGCACCCCCAAGCTCACGGAGGCATGAACATGCGCATACATGCACTTTGGACACAAACGGGCTCAGACAGCCACCGATTGAACACCACATGGCTCTGAAACACTTCGAAACACGAATCAGTCATTCTATCTACCATTTCGAGTCACCCCTATCGTTACCGATCCCCAAACAAAGCCAATCACTTCTATTTCATTTAGACAAGCACCCAGAGCTTCAAAATGAAGTTTCAGAAATTTTCCACCTCTTTTCTCTTGTTCTTTCTCTTAACTATAATTGTTGAATGCATGATTTGTAGTTCCCATAGCACACTGATCAGTTTCAGGTGCTTTAGATAGCATTTAGTTACATATCTGTGCATTTCTTCCCTCATGTAGATTGCAACCCCAGAACTGCTCCATCACCCTGTTATTTCTGCTTGATTCACAAAGGACACTCACTAGCTAGCTTTTCCCTTAAATACACTTGTATTTCTTGGTACAATCCAAGGCAGTAAAATCTCCACAAGTCTCCCATATTCTGAATCTCTTGCTTGATATCTCTACAACCATTTCTTTGTTAGAAAATTGTCACTGGCTGTTTGCTTTCAATTCAAGTGATCTATACTACTCAAAAGTTATCTCAAACTTGTTAAGTTTGAGCTTTATCTCTGTTACAAGTGTCGCGTCAGTGTATGCAAACTTTTAGCGCTGACACTTTGCTCCCACATCAGTGCATCCCCCACATCTCAATAGAACTCCGTTTAGATTATCAAACAAGCATCTAAAGCTCGCTTTGAACAATTCTCAATAAAAATCAAATAAAAGCTCAAACAAATACAAAATAAATACAATAAATATTCCATTTCTTTTTCTTATTATATTTAAGGAGAATGCTAGCTAGGGTGAGTCTTTTGTGGATGAATGAAAAATATCAGGGTGATGGAGTGGTTCTGGGGTTGGAATCTACATGAGGGATGAAATGCACAAAATTGGAACTAACTACTATTTAAAGCACTTGAAACCAATCTGTGTGCTATCAGAACTCCAGATCACGCATACTACGATTTTTCTTCAGTTGAAAGAACAAGAAAAATGAACTGAAAAATTCTGAAACTCCATTTTGAAGCTCCAGGTGCTTGTTCTAAATGAAATGGAAGCGTTCGGGCTTTGGTCACAGATCAGTGACGATAGGGGTATGTGGAAATGGTTAATCTATTGCTATATTGATTTTTGGTAATGTTTTGGAGTCACGTGGATGTTGATCACTGGCTATGTTAGCCCGTTGGTGTCCGAACGCGTATATGCGCTTGTTCGCGCTTGTATAGGCTTGGGGTTACTTCACCGGTTGATTCTAAAAATGTAAACATTGAATTGAAATCAGTAATGTTTTTGTGGTTATTTTCTATTTTATTCAGGCGGCTCTACTGATCCATCAGACAGATTATGTAATCTGATGTTTGCAGGGTAGATAACAAATAATAACACTTGGCAAGAGAAAAAACTGGGACCTGGCTATTGGCTCCACCTAATTCGACGTGCTATCGTATGCCAGAAACCCTGTGGTTGGACTGAGGCCGATGTCAAGTATCCGAGGGTTGCGGATCTGCAAACGTTTAGCCAAGGCGGTGTCAATGACATCTCAAATTTAAACAAATCCATTGGGCCCCTAGATGTACATCTTGCCTTGTTTATCTATGCAAGGTATATCAGGAAGGTGAGTAAAGACTCAAATGCCTTTATACTATTTACCATAATCATACCAGAACGTTGTCTCTAAATGCCCACGCGATAGCACAGTCTAACAAATCATTTCTGAATATTTGAAGCTAGCCTTGATTCGCTCACACACCACGGCGCTTTGGTAGCAGCGATCCGAGATCCTTCCGGGATACTTCACTGTCTGCCACTTGGCGTGCTTGGTTATTCCTTGTGTGTACCGGTGAGTTGAAGTTGAATTATTGTTTCCGCTACGTGTGTCGTGTGCTTATTTGACAGAGCGGGGCAACTTTAATGTGCGGTTTAAGCCACATTCTTGGATTCTACTCAATTTACTTTCTCAACAACAGACCGCTCCCCCCGATCCTAAGCATCCTACAATTGTATCTCGTCTTCTAGACTTGGAATATGCCTCTCAGTCATGTCGACTAGTATGCCTTGTTGGCTCGCGCTTAGTGACGTTCTCGAACCGTAGACGTTTCCCCGTGGAGAGCACATTATTGTCCCAGCATCACCGAATGTTACGGCTGTGAATGCTCTTGGAGATTTTGATATTGCTGCCGACCGACTGGCATTTGTGGATGGAGGTAATAGAAAAAGAAATGGAAATATTTTTGTTTATTTTTAATTTGATTTATTTGAAATATTTTGAGTCTTTTTCTTCAAGTTTGCTTGAGGCGGCTTTTAAGCACCTAAAGTGTAATCTAAGCGAGATATAAATTTTAGCGCGGGGATGTGCTGATGCGGAGGCAAAGTGTCAGCGCTTAAAGTTCGCGTGCAGAGACGCGGACTCGTATATAGGTAGATAGCGCGAACTTAACGGTTTTGAGTCAAATACTGGATCGAATAGAACTCTTGAAATGATGACGAACGGCCAGTGACGATTCGTTAACAAAGCAAGGGTTGCAAAGATATCAAGCAAAGTTATAGAGAGTGTCCTGAGACTGTGGAGGTTATGCTGCTTAGATTTTGAAGGAATTTACAAGCGTACTTATAGTGAGAGCTAGCTAATGATTGTCCTTTGTGTTTCCAAGAAAAATACTGGGGTGATGGAGCGATTCTGGGGTTGCAGTCTACATGAGGGGTGAAAAGCACAAAATAGTACTAAAAACATGTTTAAAAATTGTGAAACAGATCATGGTGTAGTGGGAAATGTAAATCATGTGTTTCACTACTATACTGAGTCAAAAGAACAAGAAAAAACAATTGGAAAACTTCTGAAACTCCATTTCGAAGCTCCGGGCGCTTGTTTAAATGAAATAGAAGCGATTGGCTTCGTTCGTGGATCGGTGACGATAGAGGTGATCAGGAATAGAAGTTATATTGTTGTAATGGTGGAATAATGTGTTTCAGAGCCACGCGGGGCTCGATCGGTGGCTATTGAAGCCCGTTCGTGTCCAAAGCGCGTACATGCGCACGTTCGTCCCTGCATGGGCCGGGGATTGTTGGCCAAGTGATTCTAGAAATGTAAACAAATTGCTTCCTAAGGTTTAGAGCCTTGGATTGTCATCAGTAGTTATTTTTATTGCTTTTTATTGTTTTTATTCTATGCGGCGCTACTGATGCATCAGTAGATTACGTAATGTAGAGCCGCGCGGTAAGAGAAAATAGAATAATGAAATAACAGGAGGAAAGTGAGTATATGTATTTCCTCATTTTTATTGGAATTGTTAGCTTCGCCGATATGGATTGCTTACCGTTTCCACCTTTAGTTGACCTTTGGCGTCCAGCTACCCTCACAGCGACTACGCTGCCCAACGCGATGAATTTCCTCGGAAATTTTAAGCTCATTCCTGGTAATTTTCCATTTAATTGCCCATGGTTGTGCTCATCGTGGGATGCACCACTGGGATGAAAACGGACTACGAGTTCACGCAGAAGAGCCCGCTGACATCCAGATCATTCATCGGGAAGAGATCGTGTTTGTCCAGGTTTGGCTCAAAGATCGGAAATCATTTACAAAACAAGGGCACGAGGGAGACCTCTAAGCATAGGTGTGTCTTGATTGGCTAGGGGTGATTGAGTGGCGAGCTAAACTTGGAATTCTCTGGTTTGACTTAGGAAAAACTGTTATTATTTATTATCTATCCTGCGAACACCGGATTACCTAATCTATCTGATGGATCAGCAGAACCGCCTTAGAACTGAATAAAATAGAAAATAACCACAAAAACATTACTAATTTCAACTCAAGGCTTTCAGCCTTAGAAAACCTTTTGTTTATATTTTTAGAATCGATCAGTGAAGCATGCCCGAGCCCACGCAATGGCGAACAAGCGCATACATGTGTTCGGACACGAACGGGGTCACATAGCCAGCAATTGGCATCCACGCGACTCCGAAACACTTCCAATTGTTAATACAACAATTGGTTAACTATTTCCTTTGACCCCTATCATCACCAATCCACGACCGAAGCCGAATGCTTCCATTTCATTGGAACAAGTGCCTGGAGCTTTGAAATGAAGTTTCAGAAGTTTTCAGCTACTTTTTCTTGTTCTTTCTACTAAAGAAAATTGTTGCATGCATGATTTGTAGTTCTGATAGCACACAGATTGGTTCCAAGAGCTTTAGATAGTAATTAGTTCCAGTTTTGTGCATTTCATCCCTCATGTAGATTCCAACCCCAGAACCACTCCATCACCCTGATATTTTTCATTCATCCACAAGAGACTCACCCTAGCTAGTATTCTTCTTAAATACACTTGTATTTCTCGTTAGAATCTAAGGCAGTAAAACTCCACAAAGTCTCCCATATTCTCAATCTCTTGCTTTATATCTCTGGAACTGCTCTACTGTTAGCAAATCGTCACCAGCCATTTGCTTTCATTTCAAGGAATCTATAGAACTCAAAAGCTATCTCATTTCTGATAAGTTGCACTGTTATCACTATCTACAAAGCCCATGTTACAGTATGCAAACTTTAAGCGCTGACAATTTGCATCTGCATCAGCGCATCCCCCACATCTCAATACACTTTTTGCTTAGATTGAAGAACAAGCACTTATTGCATGCGTTGAAGCAACTTCATCAAAACTCAAACAAAATACAAATACAACATAAAATAAATATAATAAAATTTTTCATCTCTTTTCTTATTAAAACTATAAGTGTGGATACAATACTCAGACAGAGGTTAAGCACAGATCATCTACCATAAGAGCACAGTGACAGACCAACATGTCACTCTGCCATGGCATAGCAATCCAAACGAATTCAGCACTTGTACTCCAACAGAAAGACTACACTTTTTTCTGCATAGTGAGATTCACCTACTCTACGTGTTGTCGGTAACATAACCAGGCTTCTTGAAATTCTTTGGTTTCATTTTTGATTTTTGAAAGTGACCGAATATATCTGTCATTCCTAAGTGGGCACAAAAAACCACTATGATGATTTAAAAAATTCCACCCATTCATCTGATAAGGACTCATGGGGTAGTGGTAACCTTAGTTGTTGCCATATCCATAATTCGACTAGCCACCATTTCGATTCCTACTTAAGGAATTTCATTTTAATCCCTTTTCCAGTCGTTTTGGAGATTGCACAGGAGCCTCCCATGCCCCTCAAAGTTACATGCGGACTTCGTGTGAAACATGATACACGCACCGGTCAAGCTCCCCTTCCTTAAACCTAATTTCAAAACAGCTCCCCCGACCTTTACCCAACTCTCCTTCACGATCCCTGCGTAGGCACCAGAGATTGTTTGTTAAGTAGCCACAAGAAATAAGTGCAGAGACGCACAAATCTCACATTCAGGAGTGAACTAGAAGAACAGTGTGGATTGAATAGTGAAAGGACAGTGAAATATAACCCTCACATTCCCTTGGGAACTACTAGTGTTGGAATATACAAGGAAATTCCTGACCTTGGTGAATATCCTTGAGAACTACAAACCATGCAATCTACAATTATTTTTGAGTTGAAAGAACAAGAAAGTGATGAGAAAACTTCTGAAACTCCATCCGAAGGTCTGGACACTTGTTCTAAATGAAATGGAAGCATTCAGGCTTCAGTCATGGATTGGTGTTGATGGGGGCAAATAGAACTTGTTTTTCCATTACCATATTTATCTTTGGTAATGTTTCAGAGTTGTTGTTAAGAACTGAGTCGGAGCAGAGGCAAAGCTAGGTTCGGGGCTCAAAGTAGAGCCGACTGAGGTTTGGGGTCAGGTTGCCAAGGCTTGGCAAGTGGGTCGAGTGGGACTTGGCTTTGGCTTATATGCTGTGCCAGCTCAGAGTCCTGTCCTGTATTTCGGACGAGGCCTGAGGTCACCTGAAGTTTGGGTGTGACCTTAGCGAAGGGAGCGAAGGAGCGTAAGGATTAAATTTGGGTATCTTAGTCAATATCAGAACTGATTTTCATGTACATGAACGAGTAGCTTATATACGGAGGGGTTCGGGGATCGGAGACCAGATGACCGAGGTCAGGGTCGTAAGCTACACAAAAGGAGATCAAACAGATGGGATGGATATGAAACATGTTTGAGGTGAATGGGGGGTTTGGGCCCAAAGGGCCAGGGGTTCGGTTTGGCAGTGTGGGTTCTGACAGTTGTGTGGTTGCCAATTGGTGGCTATTTCAGCCCGTTCATGTCTGAAGATGTGCATGTGTTTGCTCAAGGTTGATTGCATTCAGGGCCATTTGGCCAGTTGATTCTAAAAATAAACAAAAGCATTCTAAGGCTTTCAGCCTTTAATTGGACTGGGTACTGTTTTTATGGTTGGTTTTCTTTTCTGTTCTCTCTTAGGTGGTTCTGCTAATCTATCAAAGTGATTACATAATCAATAGATAGAATAAATAATAACAACCCTGAATGGGACCAATCACGAATGCACATGCACACATTTTCAGATATGAACAGGCTCAAATAGCCACTGATCAGCAATGGCATGGCTCTGAAACATTGCCAAAGATGAATATGGCAATTGGAAAACATATTCTATTCACCCCTATTGATGCTGATCCATGACTGAAGCCTGGACACTTCCATTTCATTTAAGACAAGCACCCAAACATTTGGAAACATTTTCAGAAGTTTTCCTGTCATTTTTTGCTAGTTCTTTTCATTGAATATAAATTGTTGACCCTATGATTTGTAGTTCTGAACAACCATAGATCAGTTTCACAAAGTTTTCAAGTAGATATATTTGTTTTAGTAGAATATTCTCTGCATGTAGTCAGAGACCCCAGAACTGCTCCACAATCCCCATCTTTCATCAACATTCACAAGACACATATCCTAGCTACTATTTCCTTTAAATATGCTTGTATTTCTCGCTATAATTTAAGACAGTGAAACTCCACCAAGTGCTCTATATTCAGAATCTCTTGCTCAATATCTTCACAAGTGCTTTCCTGATAGCAAATTGTCACTGGCCATTTGCTTTTAACTCAAGGCATTTATCAAACTCAATAGTCACTTCAATTTTGTTAAGTTGAAGTATTATCTCTATCTACTAAGGTCATGTTGCTGCATGTGATCTTTAAGCACTGACAATCTGCATCGCATCAGTGCATCCCCCACATCTCAATAGATATTTGCTTAGACTACAAAATTAGCACCAATTCAGCGTGTTTAAGAAACTTGAACAAAAGACCAAATAAACATCAAATAAAACATATAAAATTATATAAAAACATTTCCATTCCATTCCTTCTTAGATTAAAAGTCTCATCACTCACCAGCAATGTCACAGGCAATGATCACCTCACATGCAAAGCATGACATTCACAAGTTCAGAGTGTTATTATTATCTATTCTACCATGCGATCCCAGATTACATAATCTGCTGATGGATCAGTGATGCCGTCTAGAATAAAAACAGAAAAACAATATAAAAGCATTACTGACTACAATTCAAAGCCTCAGGCTTTAGAATACACTTTGTTTATATTTTTAGAATCACTTGGTGAAGCATCCCCGAGCTCAGGAAGGCACAAACGTGTGCATACATGCACTTCGGACACGAATGGGCCTCAAACAGCTATCAATTGGCAGCCACATGGCTCTGAAACATTTCCAATCACACATAAAACAATATGTTTACCATTTCAATCCACCCCTATTGTCACTGATCCCCGAACGAAGCTGATTGCTTCTATTTCATTTAGACAAGCGCCCAGAGCTTCAAAATGGAGTTTCAGAAGTTTTCCATCACTTTTCTCTTGTTCTATCTATTGAAAATAATTGTTGAATGGATGATCTGTAATTCCAATAGCACCTGATCGGTTTCAGGTGCTTTAGATAGGTTTTAGTTACAGAATTGTGCATTTCATCCCTCATGTAGATTGCAACCCCAGAACCACTCCATCACCCTCTTTTTTTTTACTTGATTCACAAAGGACTATCACTAGCTAGCTTTTCCCATAAATACACTTGTATTTCTCGGTATAAACTAAGGCAGTAAAAACTCCACAAATCTCTCTTATTCTGAATATCTTGCTCTATATCTCTACAACCGTCTCTTTGTTAGCAAATTGTCACCGGCCTTTTGCTCTCAATTCAAACAATCTATTGGACTCAATAGCTATCTCAAATTCATTAAGTTTGTGCTATATCTCTATCTACAAAGCTCACGTCAGTGTATGCAAACTTTTAGCACTGACATTTGCTCCCGCATCAGCGCATCCCCCGCATCACAATAGAACATCGCTTAGATTATCAAATAAGTGCTTAAGCCTCGCATTGAAGAACTTCAACAAAATTCAAATAAAATAAAAACAAAATACAAAACAATTATAACAAATATTTCCATTCGCTTTCTTATTACAGAGATATCAAGCCATAACTTGGTCACCACAACTGGACATCCTGGAAGCACAAATTACTGGCCACAGCTCGTGATAGAGGCCTAGATGAAGTTATCACAGGCAAAGAACCACTACCCAGCATCAACAATCAAACCACCCACATGGTCAACAATGTTATATGCATCAAAAACATCCCACTATCCATACTGATTTCTGAATGGAAGTATAAGAATAATCCTGCATATAACCAGCTTTTACTTTGCATCAGTCCTGAATTACAGACACTAATTGGTACTACATCTAGATCAAGTGAAGCCTGGGCCCTTCTCACCAACAAATTCAAGTCAAGGGATCCCAGCAAAATCAATATTATTGGGACAAAATAGGACAATTACAACATGATTGAAGGCCAACCTGTCTCCTCATACCTCTCAACTAGGGAATTTAGAGAACAACTTGCAGCTATGGGTGAAGACATTGCCGACTCTACACATGTTGCCACACTCCTTCAAAATGTCCCAGACTCTTGGACACAGGCCTCACAGATGATTTGAATGTATTCAACAAGCCCCAACAAAGTAGAAGAGAAATTAGAAGCACATGAAGGGCATATATCCACCATCAAACTCCAGCATCAACCGACAACTGCATTTGCAGCTTGTAGTCATGGTCCTCCATTTCAACAATACAGGAACCAATACAATCAATGTCCCCGGGACTCTGCTTTGACCGCCACCACATCCACAACAAAAATTCCCATGCTATCAGACAACAAAAAAAAACCCCATATCACAATATCCCACTGGTTAATCCTAATAGAATTCTATTAGACACTGTTATAGCCATCAACATACAGCGATTGCCCGAAATGGTGGCCCCGACTACAGCTGCCACCGGTCAGGGGCGTCCGGCCTCAGCGATCACGCCACAACAACGACGGCTGCAATCTGACTCTCAGCACACCCGTAGGAGCGAGACTGAACAAATCGCAGTTGCAC